>JAPSES010000144.1:968846-996684 GCA_029822895.1 Maxillicosta whitleyi | reverse complement strand
TACTAATGTAACGATGAAGTAATGGTACTAATGTAACGATGAAGTAATGGTACTAATGTAACGATGAAGTAATGGTAATAATGTAACGATGAAGTAATGGTACTAATGTAATCATGCAGTAATGGTACTAATGTAATCATGCAGTAATGGTACTAATGTAATCATGAAGTAATGGTACTAATGTAAGGAATGATTGTGATTGTGTTTTTCTTGTATTGTTTATATTTACTTCATATATATATATATATATATATATATATATATATATTTTACAGTAAGGAACCAAGTATGTTCATTGACCTTGAGTTTTTACATGACAATACAAAATTTGGAATAATTTCACAAAAATAATAAAGTCTCTTTATGTTCTCTAATAACACACTAAAGTTGTAATTTTAACCATAAAGGGTTAAAGACACAGCAAATGAAACACGATGAATATGATCCAGTTTATTATCACAGTTGAACTAATTGTCAGAGGCCAATTTTCATGGTATTCCCTTTGACGTCTGTCATGAACTTGAATCGGTGCCTCTAGTTCTACACAAGTACATAATTGTACTTGTAAAGTGTGTACTTTTGTCACACCTCATGACACCTTCAGAGTATCTGATGCCCAGTGTTTGTTGGATTTTCAACTTAAGACAAAGAAATCATTAGAAGTGATGTCACTGGTTGAACAAAAGGAGAAAATGGAGGGACAAGAGGAGATGAAAAAGGCCAGCAGGGTGAGGTAACCATGTGCAGATGGACAGTGTGTGTGTGTGTGTGTGTGTGTGTGTGTGTGTGCGCAGGCAGCTGCAGGAAAGATCCTGCTGAGAAAGAGCAGGACGTCTTGTCATCCACTGTGGCCGCAACATCAAGACACACTCACAAGCGCGCGCACGCACACACACATCAAAGAGTGTGTGGCCGTGGCCGTTCCAGCACTGTGACAGTGTGGGGAGACAAACAACAACAGCTACACACACACGCACACACACACAAATACACACCGTACTCTGACTCAGTCTTGCAGACACGCACATATACAGTATAATCAGTCACATTCATACATACAAACAGACACATGCATACACATTCTCACACACACGTATACGTAGACACACATGCAGCCCACATAATGGGCCATTTCAGCACCAAGACCACAGCTAATACAGTAAATGACAGGGAAGGACTGGGAGAGAGCCAAGCTAAATGTGACACTGATTTTCTCTGGTGTGTGTGTGCGTGTGCGTGTGCGTGTGTGTGTGTGTGTGTGTGTGTGTGTGTGTGTGTTTACCGCCCTGACACCATGACTCTAAAGGCTGGAGCCCAGATGCAAGTGTGGCTGTTGTGTTGTTCGGTTCACCGTCCCAACTTACTGGAGCACAAACACACTTTCAGTCTCTCTCTCTCTCTCTCTCTCTCTGTCACACACACACACACACACACACACACACACTGAGCATTGTCCTTAAACAACATGGCAGTGGTGTTGGAAACTCTGACCAAAAGTGTCAGTGGAAGCATCAAAGCAGGGTAATGAGAGAGCAGAGAAAAACCAGTCAACAAGGCTGCTCACACCAGTCCAAAACACAGAATACACCCTACACCAGTTCACTGTGGAGTGTGGAGAACGATGTGTGTGTTTAGGAGGGAATGATGGGGTAAGGACAATTTGTTTTGGGTGCTTTAAACCACTGGTGCGGCTCCACGTCTAAAACAGACCCTATTGAGATGATTTTCACTAAAATTATGGAATACATTTTTCAGCCGAAGCCGCTGACGGGACAAAGTTGTCTTTAAAATTAAAATATCATTTTAGTGCAAAAAGAAAACAATTCTTCTGGTACAAATCTGCATTTAGACCTTGTGTGGTTCTGCGTCTGGACTTGGCCTCCTTTATTTTGAAAACATTTTCTGGCTAAGATGACAATAAAATAAAATAAGATAAAAAAAGATGGGTTTTTTTTAATCTTCAGAGGTGTTTCAGTAAAGCATTACATCATAAGTCTATTTTTTATGATGCTCTAAGTAAGACTGCTATCCATGGTGTACACTTTTAATAGTTAAATAAGAAAAAGTACAACTAAACACACACTAATCAATTATTGATCAATGGCCATGCAATAAAGTGTGAACTCAACTCCCTGTTAATCTCACCACAGATCAGTTGCTTGGATTCTCAACTATAATTCATTGCATATTTATTTTCTAAGGAATATGCACGTTAATCTTAAAATCTCTATTGTTCATATTTCCAGTTAATATTTCTTGTCCTAAATAAATGACTAAAAAAACAAAGCATTGACTTTATTACTTAGTGGTTGATTATATTAATAGGTCACATATATATGTATATTCAAAGACACTGAATGATGGTATATACATTTAAATACATACATTGTACTCTGGGTTTCATATCAAATCAGAATATAAATGTTATGTTTCACAGCTATAGACATATTTTACTGATTACGGTCATGACTTTATCATTTTGTGTCTGTAATGTCTCTCTTCTCTCACTGCTTAAATGAATTTTCTCATAGAATACAGATTGTGTCTTGGTTTGAGGGGTACATAATACAGGCCTCTCAAGAGACAAATGAGCAAACCATCAAAATGAGATGAAACTCCTATTTCATACCCCCCCCCCCCCCCCCAAAGACAAAAATATTTATTATACATATAATATATAGGGGAAAATCCAAAGATATACTCTCAAATAACATAAAATCATCTTAAACATAATTTTCAGCTGATGTATTTTAAAACATTCCATATACATACTGTACATTACATTCTAATATTAATATTTATTTTGAAAGGGCAGCCCATACAGAAACGTATAATTCCAGTAACACAACACAAAAGGCAAATGTACGTGTGTAACTGCAGTCACATGACGGAACGGCCTCGATAAAGAGTTAAAAACATGCACATCAGCCACGACATATAAGAATAAGGCATTCTATAAATATAAAATATTAGGATAAAATAAGACAATTATCATATGAGTCTAAGACTTAGCTTAGATTATTTTATCTATATTATTGTTTAAAGCTGCACCATCTTGTTTTCCTGTTTTGTTTCTGCATAAATAACCTATTGTTTCAGCCTTTTTACCCATATTTTATATAGAAATACAAACTGTATGCGTGTATATCATGTTCTGTTAAATGGATAAATAAGTTACTATTACTTCTATAATTCCAGCGCTCTTTTGTTTTAGCATCTGATAAAACACATTTAAGTATCTCTTTTTTCCCCATGCATTTATTTTGAAAATTATCTGTGTCCACATGATAGCACAAAAATGAATATAAACTGGTACAAATGATTTCTGTTGGACTCTGACGGAGCAGATGCAGAGGCCAAAGGGTCCAGTCCGGCCCTCAGGATGAATTTGTTAAATGCAAAAATGACCAGATATGACCAAAAGTATCACAGGCGTCAAAATCAGTTTAGTTCCGGTTCCACATTTAGCCCAATTCCATCTCAGATAATTCAAACCAATATTATAATACCATAAAAACCTATAGATAATCACAGCCCTCTTTGTTTTAGAGTAAAAAAAAATGTAAAATTACACGAAAATGTTTACATTTGTAAACTACCCCTTCATAATAAATGTAAAAAACCTGAACAAATATGAACAACCTATAATGTCTTTAGAGAAGTGGAATTTGATCAATATTCTGTCTAAACTAAATAAATAAAAATAATAAATAAACTAAATATTTTCTGTATTTGTAGATCCACTGTGTAAGTTGTAATGCACATGTGTAAATGATAAACTGAGGCAGAATATTGTTAAAATTGTACTTAATTTTCTTATGACTTTTCAGGTCATATATTTAAGGAAGCTTTATTGATGGAAACATTTTAATTATGTAACTTTATTTTGTTTTTCAGATCATATTGGGCTGAATGTGGCCCCTGAACTAAAAGGCATTTGACACCCCCCTCCACCCCACCCCCACTTTAGTGTGTCATGAACTGAGGTTCCATTAGTGTTTACAGGTTGTTGAAGTGGATTCTTTACGTGATGTGGATTTGTCCATAATGCCCAGCAGGTCAACACTGATTTCTACACCTGGGTTTGATGTTTCAGGCACCGATTCATTAGACAAAACAATAACAGACATGAGTAAAATGGACTGAGACTCCATCGTTTTCCAGCCTGTGTTCCTGTCCACTCAGACTGGGCTTTTTAAAAGTCTTCATTTGATAAGTGTTTTTAAAAATCTCAGTTATTGCGACCTATAACGCATTATGTTTACATGCGAATGAGAGGCCCAGATGCAGGAAAACACTGATTCAGCCAATTATCTGCCTTAGTGTGTATGGAGCATAAAATTGCCAAATTGGTAGAAACTGTCTGCATCATCTCTGTTCATTAAAGTACATCCATGTAAGTAGCCTACATACTTTAAGAAAAAAAAAAAAAAAAAAAAATTCAAGTAAATAAATATCTACCGGCAGCTAACCTACAACTAAACCCTGTAAAATGGTCTGCTAAGAGAGAATAATATTTGTTAATGTATCTACCCTGATATTTGTTTAAAGGTGTTTATGTTTGAAATCATTATTGGTTGATGCAGTGAAATAATATCTCAAAATAGATCTAATGAATGAGTCTATAAATCACAAAATTTTAGGAAGTAACTTTTTAACAAGTATTTGTGTTAATATGTTTGTCTTTATGGGGAGTTCTCAGACTGTTGAATAGTAAATACAAGAATATACAGTCTATGTTTATTTGTGTGTGTGCCATCATTGGGTTTGTGTGTCTGCAATACTAGTACCCATAAATCAAATCTCCTGCCGTGCATGTGCCTCCACCCCTGCTGTGCAAATTTGTCCAATTAGCCACGGCCCCTGAGGAGTGTGAGTGTGCAAACTCACACACTCAAACTCACACACGCACACACACACACACACACGGGCCCCCAGAATCCAGAGTGAAATGGGGCTCCGCCACAGTGTGAGGATTAAGGGACAATAAAATGCATTTCACGGCCGCAGCACTTTATAGGACCAGCCTCTATAGAGCTCTGGCCAAAACACAGCAGCTACCCCGCCCCTTTAATCTCTGGCTTCTCCACCCACCCACATGCACACGCACACATGCACGTACACACACACAAACACACACACACTATAAATCCACACCCTGGGACAGAAAAGGCTTGAATCAATCAACAACCTCCCTAGTGACTCTGGACTGACCAAGATGTTTCCTTAAATGAAGTTGTTCACTTCCTTCAGTGGCACTAGATTATCACTAAATCTGTTGCAAACGGATGAAAAATGTCCTTAGTCTCACGACTGCTGTGTCATCACAACTGATATAGAGGCACTCTGTACATGTAATTAATACATTTAATGTTTTGGATAAGTGGTTCCCACAGGACAGTAACCATAAACATATATGGTGCAGAAACTAAACTTAAACTACCCCAGTATGTAAACAAACGCACACTTCTATATGTTCACCAGTAGAATTAAAAAACTCTGTTAGGTTCCATTTTACTACACAGTGACAATTTAAGATGTAACCTTTTGTTTTGTTTTTTTATTAATATGGTATTAATACCTTTACTTAATTAAAACATGCAAATACTTCTTTCACCACTAAGTAGAAGTAAAGGCATAATGGTGATCCCTCCTTTTATTTTATTTTATTTTTTTTACTATTAAGTGATTTCCACAGCCAACACAAAGGGGTAACAGAGGTGAGAGCGGCTGGACTTTTACACAGCGGACCTGTGTTCTGGAATCAAAAGGGCAGTGACGCAGTGTATCGTGTAACATATACCCAGGGGTGGAGGAAGTACTGAAGTTTAGTACTGTAGTAAAAGTACTAATACCCTGCAAAATATTTACTCAAGTAAAAGTAGAAGTACTACATCAAGAATCTTACTGAAGTAAAAGTACTGAGTATTTCCTAAAAAATTAAAAGTATGCATTATTATTTTTACTTAAGTAAAGTACAAATTATATACTTTTTTTTTTTTTTTTACTAATTAATTTAATTATGATGCATTAACTTACTACTATAGTTGAAATTGGTCGCATATTATACAGTATACTTTATATTAGTGTCATTGTGTAGTTGTCATAACAGATGTTTTTGCACATTTTAGTCTAAAAATCAGAATATGCTGATTATTTCTGTATCAGTCCATAACAACAACAACAACAATAATAATAATAATAATAATAATAATAATGAATCATTTTACAGAGGTCGACAAAGATTTGAAGCCCTGTCCCTTCGGAGGTCAGCATATGATTGCATTTTGCATGTGTGTGAAAATGTGTGTGTGTGTGTTGATGTGGATGCAGACAGTAGTCCTGCAGTGCCAGCCTGGGTTAAGGCTCTTAAATGGAGGATAATCCAGGATAGCCGGGGGGTCTTAACTCACCCCTCCAACACACAGGGTGTCAGTGGGTATTGGTGGGGAGGGGAGGCGGAGTGAGGTGTGAAAGGGAGTCTTGTTGGTGCAGCCTGATTCTGCATATATGGATGCATAATAAATGATCGGTGTCAGAGCGGAGGCCGACAGACTCAGGACTGTGTGGAAGTGTCTGCAGTAAATAAAGAATGTGGAAAGAGGAGGAAAGAAAAGAAATTGGAAAAAGTGCAGAATTAGAAAAACGTGGAGAATTTTAGTAAAGAAAGAATAAAGCGTGGAAAGGAAGTCCGACACAAACACGAGAACCCCCCCCCCCTGCTGTTGTCACTGTTTGTAGATGACAGCATGCTTTCCTGTGTATGTTTGTGTATGATTTGTCAGATCTGGCGGGGGCGTTATCAGGCGAGGTAAATCGGCCTAAACCTGGTGCTAATGTCTTGGTGGGGGTGTGGGAGAGATTAATAAGGACCAGCTCCAAACGGCTTTAGCTGGCCCGCTAAGATTCTTAACCCAGCTAACCTCCCCTGGCGCCGCCGGGGATCCAAAATGTCGCTGAATGTCGGTGCAAAAAAACACTCACGAGTTTCATTTTCCACCACAAAATCAATCAGCTCTGTGGCTGGATTTTTGGATTGTTACATTTGGTTTGTAGCACAAATAATCTGAGAGGATAAAAAAAGGTCAGTCACACTATTTATGCGGTCTTAATACAGTCTGAATTCATTAAAGTTGGCAGAAAAGTGAAAAAACTTTACATTTAAAACTTCACAAACAGTGTACACTCCTACAACCAGACATTATAAGACAGGCAGGTTATCTATTGAGATAGATTTATTAAAGACAGAACATATGTGATGGTCAGTTGAGCAAGTAATTCACCTCTATAGACCAGGTATTTATTAATCTGTCATCGAAAATGGATAAAACTATTTAAGCTTTTACCTTACGGTACAGAAGATGTACAACTGAACTCTAATCCAACACAAATGTACAACTGCAAATACATACACAAGTAGCATCAGTAGGTCTAATACACATTCAGCGGTTGGTGACTATTCCATTGGTCCGAAAATTGCTTGGGGTGTTTTTTTTGGGGTTGGGGAGGAGGCAGGGGGTTAGGGTTAGCCTAGCCCTAACCCTAACCTTTGGACCAATGAGCCTTCGGACCAATGGACCTTCGGAATAATGGGCCTTGCCGAAATAATGACCCCAATGGACCTTCGGAATAATGACCCCAATGGACCTTTCCGAAATAATGACCCCAATGGACCTTCGGACCAATGGACCTTCGGAATAATAACCCGTCCCCCAGCAGTTATTTACCTTTTCAATGTGTTTCAACTCTAGTCCTTTAAACTTATTACTCTACCACCATCTACACATCTACTTCATTTATTCATCTAATCCCATCTTATGTTAAGTAACCCTAACACTGACAGGGGATAATTGTAATTTGCTGCAACAGTCATTGGGTGATGGAGACACAAATCTGGATCATTACTAATTCACAACAACAGCTCTGTCCCGTCATCCTCTGATAAGGAGTGATAATCTTTGTTTTTGGCTTTTGGTAGCTGTTGTTGGAAAAGAAGCTCACAAAAATAAAAACACCAAATGCAGAGTGAATTTCACTAGTATTCAATAGCATCATCGTACGGGTAATGTGCTTTACGACAGATTGTTGAGAATTTTGTCTTGAAATGTGAGTGGGGTATGAGTGAGCTTCATACTAACCACTGCTAGTTAGCACTGAGCTTACATGTGGTGAGTTAATAAAACCAGTTTATTTCTTTTGTATCCTCTTTCATGGTTTTATAATTGTTGTTTTCTTTCTTTCTCTATGTCAAAAACCCTTAAAAAGCAACTTTTTGGGAAGAGAATGGACTAACTGTCTTTAAATTGATTTCACTAGGGAAAATTTATTTGTAAAATGAGTAAATCACAAAACAAGCTCAAATAAATTAAACTATGAGAGCCTGCTGCATTTAATGTTTATTTAAAAATCTATATTTTTTTTATTCTTTTCGATGTCGTTCAGGGACCACATTCAGCCTAATATGTCGGACCAGTAAAATAATACAAATAATAGGATAAGAATTTATAAATAATGTCAACGCCAAGCTATGGTTTTGAGTGAAAAAATTAAATTCTATAATGAATATGTTTACTATGAACTGCACTTAAATAACATAACATGAACAAATATGAACCTGAAAATTCTTAAGAAAAATAAGTGCAATATTAACAATATTACATGTTTATTTATAATATATACATGTGCATCATAATTTACAGATCACAATGGATCTACAAATAAAACATTTAGTAAGAGGCAAAATATTGTTAAAATTCACCATATTTCTTTTATGATATTTCAGGTTCTTATTTTTTTGTAAAAGGCCTGTCTCTAAATGTAAATATTTTTGCGTAATTTTAGTTTTTAACATCAAAATAAAGATGAAAATTTGCTGTGTTCATTATTTACAGGTACTTATGATCATATTTTACTGATCTGATCCACTTTAGATTGAACTGAACTAATTATTGTTAAAATCTTCAGTGTAATTTTGCATTTTACAAATTGATTGCACCCTGTGGCGGGCTGGTTTTGGCCCCCGGGCCACGTGTTGGACGACTGTTTTAGATGGATTCATTATATCAGTTCCATTGAGCTAAAAGGACGCCGTGCTCTCTGTGTGTTGGTGATGAAGTATTGGTTGATGTGTTTTCTTTGGCCCTAATGAGAGATCAAAGCGTGGAGGTCCTGACCCTGAGAGGAGGTACTGGGAGAGGAGTTTTAGAACTGCCCGTCCCATAATCTCACCTACTCCCACTCCCTGCTATTGCTGTCTCTCTGATTCTCATATGTAAGATATGTAACACTCACTCATACCCACACATCTGTGATAGATTTTTGGGAGAAGTGTGCAAGGCCACTTGTGTAAAGCAAAAAGCAACGACAGCAGTTGTTCTCCTTTAAATGCCCATGTTGAAGAAGACCAACAAAATCATGGAAAAAGTCAAAGTAATTTGTGTAAGAGTTTAATTAGTATTGGGTTTAAAGATTGGTACCACAACCACTCAAGCATGACTCAGCCCAGTAATGAATATTGGAAAATTGGAGAAGTGCTCATGGGCTACTTAATATACAACACTTATTTTCTTTTCATATAATCTTCTAAAAATGTCCTTGTTCCTACAGCGTGTTGCAGTGACCTCATTCGACTAAGAGGACATTAAAATAGTTTTTAATGTACCTAACACAAAGAGCAGAAATGTTTGATTGAATGTCCAGTCATTTCACCTACATGCATTAAATGTACAGTGCCATTAAAACACTACAAGAATAGGCTTTTTTGCTTTTTCTGGTCCTGACTCATACACAACTTATCATATTTCCTAATGTTTAACAGATTTAATGTAATATAATATATATCTGATGGAAAAACATGAGTGTCAAACATAGCTGTGGCATTTATAATCACGACGGGAAAATAACAACTAGACTTGGTGGATAACTGTGTTATTGCTAAGGCTGCAGTCACATACATGACAGTGACTGGACTTACTGTTTATAAGAACCATACAGGCCAGTAAAATGGTAGTAACACCATCCAGACTAAATGAGCATTGCGCACTAATCCACTTTAAGACTGGAAACTATTAGAACCAAATATTAAACACAAACCATCCCTGCACATACTCTGCTGCGACAGTGACAAATTATTGATTTTCCTTTTGTAATACTTTTATATTATTCATCAAACCGATAATTACAAATTAAAATAGTTCAATTGAAATTAAAATGCTTATTTCTTTATTAATACAAAATTCTCATCATCAACAATTATTAACAGGAAGAATTTCATTATATATTGATAGAATGTCTAAGTGCCATCGCACACATCCACTTTAGTCTATTTAAGACTAGTTAAGGCTCAGTAATGGAGTTAACTAATGCTAACCAACAGCCAACGCAACACAAACCTGTAAGCAGGTATATATATGAATCTATTACACACTTAAAAAAACAAACAAACAAGAACCGAGGCGCATACTGACAAAAAAATGATCCAGGACCATGTGTCAGTAAGTTTTTTTTTTGTTTTTTTTGTTCAAGTCCCCTTCATTTAAACAGCTCAGTCCCTTTGAGGTTTCAAACCTCTGTTTCAAAGCCAACTGCGCCTTTAGCACAACATGGTAATGAACATTTTCATCCAGTTGTGTCTTGATGTGTTCTGTGGCGGCGTGGCAGAGAGACATGAAGCCTTCACATATTACAATATCCTCCCTGCAGAACGGGGATCGATGTGAACACCAGCACTTAGAGAGCAGACACAGACAGTGTATTGTGAAGGGACTGTCAAGCCTCTGACAACACCGTGGGTAAACACACATAGGCCTATTCACAGCTGCACGCGTGCAGCATCACACACCTACTTATGTGTATGAAGACGCACACTCGCACACATTTATGTATGTGCTCACACACACCTTTGACATGTAGATGCATCAACTGGGTGCGGGTCCTTCTGGCTAGGGGAGGTGTAATATTTCAGTAATGTGATGGAGTTTGATCCAGGGTGTCCAGTATCCCATAGAGCTGCTGTTTTATTAGCACAAAGAGCACTCAGGGGCTCTCCAGTTCGCACACACTCACACTCACTCACAAACACACTTGTCTGTACAGTCCAATAACCACAGAGGAATCTTTCGACTACATATGCAACATAATGTGTGTGTGTGTGTGTGTGTGTGTGTCTTGGATAGTAAAATACAAGCTTTCAGCTGGAGATCACCATCAAGCGCTGACGCCAATTGCTATCTATCACAGCCACATCCTGCTAGGACGCATCCTTGATTTAATGCTGATCCTTCATCAAACTTCCTCCCACAGTTCTAACCAAAACACTCTTAAAAGGACTGCATGATAGTGATTAGATCCTAGGTGCAAGAAAATGAGAGGATGGATCCACGGTTTCACAATGAATAAAGTTAACTTTAGAACAGTTAAGTATTCTCATTTATAACCTCAATAAAAATGAAGTAATGAAGTGTTACAAAGAATAAATGGAACGGAAAGAGGATAGTTGAAGACTTGATCTTGCAAGTTCTGTCTGAGCTCAGTTTGTTCATGGAGTCAGGGGGCTCATACAGCAGTGGGGTGGGCCTGGAGAGTTACAGGAATACTAAATTGTCTTTAATGTACGCTGCGACAATCACGGACCGCTATCCCCAACTGCACCAGATTAATTCTAGTGACTTTCTTGTAGTAAGGGCCCAACATGATTATGTTTCAGGGCTTCCCATTAGTAGAAGACACCATGGCCTAGGAGAAGACACCATGGCCTAGGAGAAGACACCATGGCCTAGGAGAAGACACCAGGGTCTAGGAGAAGACACCATGGCCTAGGAGAAGACACCATGGCCTAGGAGAAGACATCACAGTCCGACCTTGGGAGAAGACACCGTGGCCTGGGCCTACAGCCTTAACACCCGGTAAGAGCCACTGACAGCTGTGGGAGACCACAGGAGAGCCGGCGGCAGTCTGATTCTGAAGGCCCGGGTGCCAGTGCCTCGATAGGTGCCCGCTGTGTCTCCTGATGGTGGACTATTCACACCAGAAGAACGAAGCGCAGGTTGACCAATATGAGCACTGCAAACATTGGTTTTTTATCAGTAGTGTCTATCTTTAATTACTTTTCAAACATGAAACATAAATATAATTAACAATAAACTTACAGTGTAGGACTCTTCGTTTGCCATGGTGGCGCCTTGTAGAAGACGATCATACTGGATCTAGAACCTCCAGTCTGGGGGGAGGGGATTCCACGCTAACAGTATTTTGAATGTGACTGCAGCTCCAGCTTTGGCCACAAACCGACATACGGCTCCTTTAAGGGCAATTTGGCCACAGTGGGAGCAGTTAAAGTAATTTAGTCCTGCTCACACCTGTGGGTGTTGTTGGTACCTTGTGTGTAACCGTTGTACATAATCAGATCTATGGCCCTTTACAAGTAAAATGAAATCACAAAAAGGCTTTATAAAGGGCTTATTTCCTCTGGAATCATTTTCCATTCAGTGATCTGATTTGACCATAATTGTGCAGCTAGCTTACATCTGGCGGTGTGAAAAGGTGAAGAAGGTTGTGATGTGGTGCCAACTGATCACAACCAGTGCAGCTTTTTTTATTAAGTGTGAATAGGTCTCATTTAGTGTGTAAATAGCCTTAACACTAACTCAATTTAGTTATTTACTGTCGCATTTCATGGACATTGTGAACCACTTGAACTTCAAACAATAAAAACAGCGAAACTTTTATATGAGATTAATGTGTCATGGACGTACTTTCTGCAGCCCACAGCTGACATTAACAAACAATAAAAGCATCTGATTCGTCTGGGTATTTATTTTTAGTACTCTGTGATGGTTTCCATTGCTCTTCCACAGACTCCTACACCCTGACTAGTATGAACTCCTGGGAGAAACATATTGTACTCATTCCAAATATTCCTGGGCTAATTGCTCCTGATTGTCAAATTGCATTGATTATGTGGAGGCTGTCCATATGGGCTAAAAGCACTGATACTGGATCTACTTTTACATCTGGAGGAGACTAGTTAAGCCACCCCCATTCCCCTGACAACATCTAGAAAAAAAGTCAATGTGAAATCTGAACAACTTCATCAGAGTATATGTTTTTTTTATTTTTTTATTTTATCGATATGAGCTTGCTCGCTATGGTCTTTTATAGCAAACACTATCAGGGGAGCGTTGCTAGCTGTAGTATCGACAGAAAGAGGAGGGTCTGGGTAATGCATAGACTGTGACTGCAGAGTGGATCATATTAACACATCCTATTGATGTGGCTTTTAACAGATATCATATTCATACACAGCATGATGTGTGGAAATGGTCCATATGAACTGGTGATGTAGCTCAGAGTTTCATCTTGTGATCACTTAATAGACTAACGACATTATGAAATCATCGTATTATGTGAATCACCCTCATAAGACTTGCATTTGCTTTTCACTGACACCCATACAGAAAGGGTCGTCCAGTCAGCAATCAGCTCTTCCTGGGAATCAAAATAAATCGGTAGTATCCATCTTCAGTTTCTTTTTTTTTTTTTAACAAAACAGAAGAGCTATGTCTTTATCCTGAAGCTCACCTTTTGCACTCCGTTTGGATGAAGTCTGTGTAAACTGTGTTTCATCTTGTGATCACAAAATTAATACTTTATGAGCTATCATACGACTTGGACTTATTTACAGATTCCCATATTAGAAAACTATTAACAGCCATGGTGTGCAGAGAGAGAGGCTGTATTCTTGTCACGAAGAAAAAGCCTCCAAAACAACATTTAGATTACTGCTCTGGGAACGCAGCTGATGAAATTAGTTTAGGTGGGTTATCGGCTTCTTGTAGTAATCTGCTAGATCCTTGATTCTGTGTTTCTCATTTCCATCTTTAGTGCTGTTGTGGTGTTTATGTTTGTCTCCATCTGTGCCGCTAAGCATTCATTAACTTGGTGATTCCTAGCTGCACGTTATACACATCACTTAGTCAGTAAAAGTGTGTGCGTTTTGGTGTGACATTTGTGTTTTGGATATTCTATGGATCAAATGGCATGAATGGAGGTGAGGTGTAACTTCTACATTAAGATCTAATAAGATGTAATAATAAAATGTACGTGTGCAATCTAGAATTTTGTGTGTGAGGTTGAACCGTGGTTTACTAAGATTGCCAGCGCAAAATACAAGTGGAGACCGCCGTATTTAAGGAGGATTTTGCGTGTGCCATTGGTTGTCATCAAGGAGACAATACACTGGAAAAACTGCTCTGGGAAACGCCAGCACTAATGACAACAGTGGAAGATGAAAGAAGGTATTTCATGACTCAAATCATCCCATAGTTCATCTAGAAGTTTCAAATGGCATTACTGGGCAGTGGTGAAGTATTCATTTTAGAGGTGGTGGTTGTGGGGGGGGGGTGTGTATTATTGAATGACTGTCAGATGCACATAATTTAGTCACATGTAGCTTAATGTCGGTGTGTTTTTAATCACAATCAAAAATGTTCACACAAGGGTGAAAAACGTGTTCTCTGTGTCTTGTTTCATCATTTCAATGTCTCCTTGAAACAATAACCGCAGCCATGTGTGTGCAATTACGTACACAAACCGTTTGCGCCTCCCTTATACACATGTTAAATATACACACATTTTCTATGAGCAAAATTTCTTTCCGGTTTGATAAATCACTTTGCGTGTGCTAAATTAATACATTTACATTTCCTCCTCCCTGCACATGCACAACCCCGCGATGAATATGTACATTGTATATTCATTGCAGATTGCATATTCATTGTGGCAAACGTCCTAACTGGAGGCAGATGTGCTATTTTGCACCATTGAAAGACACAACCCTTCGTGCACGCTGTTAGTTTTTCGGCATGTGCACTGAGTTTGAACATGTTTTTATACATGCAAAGCTTTAGTAAACCTGGCTCCAAGTGTTAGCTAAAAGCGCTAATGCTATTTAAAACATTCAAAAACCTTCAATTAAAAAAAAAAAAAAAAAAAAAAATCCAAAATGTAAATAAATAACTACATATATAGAAATAAATAAATTAGACTGTTTAAATCAAAGAACAGAACTGATTGTCATGTCAGTCCCTGTTTTGTATCGTCTTCCTGTTTTATTTTGTAGTCCTCATGCGTCATGTCTGGTGTGTTGACTTCCTGTTTCCCTTTCGTGGCACAATTACCTGACTCCTCCTTGTGTGTACACCTGTCCCGCGTAATCCCTAATTCCCTGTGTATTTAAGTCCTGTCTTGTCTTAGTGTCATCGCCAGTGCGTCCCAGTTCTTTCTGTGTTCCTGTATTGCTTTTCTATGTATGACCCTGTTCTCAACCCGGACCTCCTGACCTGTCGTTGCCTCTGCCTGAACCTGCACTTCGACCTGGATTTGGATTTGTGGGTTTTGGACCTGCTTTCTCCCTCTCGGTACTGTTGCCTCATTGGACTGCCTTCCTGGTTACGTCTACATGGTATCTCTCTCCCTTTTGCTTTGCTACTTTGTGTGTTTTTTGGATCTCCGGATCACTGAACTGTGTCTGTGTTTTACATCCTGAGCCAGACTGTTTCCTGGGGAAACCCACAGACCAGATCCTAACCGACCTGGAGTACAGATTCGGCCTGGATACAGACTCTTCACTGTTGTATATTAATTTGTTACTTTGTATAATAAACCGATAAACTGCACTCATTTGTTCGCTGAGTCTATCTGCGCTTGGGTTCCCTTTCCGTGTTATGACACTGATGTGAGAGAGTCTTAAAGCTACAAAAGACAATAATAATAATAATTTTCTCTACCTGATCCACTGGACTACTCACCAGCCTTTGGAACTCCGTCCCCCTACACACATAAGACAATCAGACTCCATCACAACATTCAAAACAAACTCACAACTCATCTATACAAACAGTCAATTTGACTGGACACTGTACACTACACTTGTTTTTAGGTTGATATTTTTGTTTTAATTATGTTAGATATTGTTATCTTGTGCTTTTTATTGTTTGTAAAGTGACCTTGGCTGACGTGAAAGATGCCACCAAATAAAAAGTATTATTATCATCATCATTGATTACTTTTCATAGGGTTAAGGACAGTTAAATAACACAAAGACACTCCAACACATAGTAAATAAATATAAATGTATGAACTTAAAATAGTCCCTATCAGTGTTTAAATATTATATTTGATGTAACTGCATTACAGTTATTCTTACATTCATGTATATATTAAAGTTTATTGCAGCACATGTTTATGGGTGAGCTCATTTGAACTACATTGTATGTTATTGGTAGATTATTCTAAAATGATGCATTATTCATGATCATGATATGTTTGTAATGTTTATGTCCAGCGAGAAAAATGCATCTCCAAAAAGTCAAAATTTGTTAGAAAATAAGTGAAAAAATAAGGGTACCCAGCCGAGCCAGGGATGGACAGAGAGGAAGATGAAAAGAACATGTGTGTGAAATGTGACAAGGAAGTGGGTAAATAATGTCAGAGAAATTGGTTTGACAAATTGTCTGAGATAAAAATAAATAAATAATAAAAAAAAAATCCAACTATCACACTGTGCACGGCACCTCTCCAGGTGGTACAGAACTTCTGTGTCCAATTCGAAAAGGATCGGGTCAACAGTGTCTGAGAAATCAGTTGGACAAAAATTTTAAGTGAAAATTTGTAAAAATAAATAAATAAAAAATTTAATTAACTTAAATTCAGTCATCAAACTGTACACTGCACTTCTTCTAGAGGTCAATAACATGCGTGGATGGAAAGACAGACAGTATATGTGGTATACCCCCACTCCAGGGGGCGGGGCTTTACAAAAAAACAGGCATAATTATTCAACTGAAGGAGAACATTCTCTCAGTCCAAGGAAAAATATTAAAACTAAACTACAAAATCAACACATTCGGAAATACGTGGTTTTCACTTGACAGGAAGAGGATCCCTAATGTAAATGTATAAAACTGCAAAACTTAAAAATACCCAAGTATAATAAAATAAAGTTTTCAAGGAGTAAACACTGAGAAATCCAAGTTGGTTTGTATTACATTGCAAACATGATTTTAATATAATGACACTAACAGTTTGCTATTTGACATTACAAAGCCTTTAATGTGAGTATGAATGTTTACAGTGTTTGCTTGTGGTGTTTGAGTGTCTGGGGATAACCTCCAGTAATAATCTGCTGGATGTTGAGAAACCCCAGTGATGACATGAGCCATGAATTGGCAGTGATACACCCTGACAGCAGACAGCGCCCTCCATAACCCAAACCCAAACAGACCCTCCCCCTGCAACTGATGGATTACCTTGTGTCTATAGGGTCACACAGGGATGGGTCAGCTCAAAGGCGAACATGAGGGTGTGAAGACAGAAGAGTGTGTGCCCCAGCTCACCTCTGCTGGCCTGTGGGTTGGACGGTGATCGGATTGGACCTAGCTGAGCCAGGGGGGGAAGATAAAGAATGAGGGCGAATTATTTGTGTGTGTGCATGGTGACATACAGGGGAACATATGTTATGAATCTATCAGGCCGGGGCGCCCGGCCCGTCATCGCATGGACAGGGGTCCGATTCCAAGCGCACTAGACAACTGGCATTTGTGGCAGCTACCTGAACCCCGCCCACCTCCTCCCACACATACATACAAAAACTCACACACAAAGTGCACACACACACACACACACACACGGTCAAGCCTCACCAGCGCTCGACACTTTAGACTGATTGGGCTAGCAACTGCAACAGCTGGCTGGGGATTAAGGCATGGCCAGATTCAGCGTGTATGCATTTCTGTGTGTGTGTGTGTGTTGTGAAGGGACTGGCCGGTCCCTCTGGCACCTGTCGCCTAAACCCAATCCCTGCCTTCCTAAGCTGGGTGGATGAGCAGATCCTAGTCCTCCTTTGGGACCCTGTACTTCTGACCCAGAGAAGCACTGGGCTGAGCCATTGAGATCAGCCTGATGACGGGGGCATACTGGGGACAACTGTGGGTGTAACTAAAGGGTGAGAATGAGTGTGAAGGAGGGTTTACAAACAGATATAATACCTTCTATTTTTGAAAAGAAGTGTTGAAAACAAGCTAATGAGACGGAAATCGCATTAGACACCTCATATCAAACCCGCTGTAAAACACAGATATGTTTAATCCAAGTCTTCCTGAACTACAATCAGAATACTTAATCATCCCTGGGGAAACTGTTGCAACTGAAGCAGAAGCATAAATACGTTTGTATTTTTGTTGTATGTTTGCTCTAATTACTGTACTTTTCAACTTAAGCTGCAATGATTGATCAATTACGTGCTTAACTGTACACCAAGCACATCAAAGATTATTTTGATGAGTCACAATCAGTTTGAGTAATTTAAGTATTAATAGTAGTTTCAGTTAAAAAAAAAAAAAAAGTCAACATCTTTTCCTATTTTTTCCTCATATTCTACAGAACGAAAACAGCTAATCAATCAAATATGAAAGTGATCTACAATTCAAATAATTGGTTCATTTCAGGCCCATTTTTAACCATGTTTATCAGTTATTGCATTAAATGAAAGTCATTAAGGATGGGGTCACAGTGTGCCAAAATAATTTTATTGCCCAAAGCCCCCCCCCAATCTGATCACTTCCTGCCCATTGAAGGAAGACAGAGGAGTTGAAATAACATGTAGTTGTGCTTTTCACGAAGGTACAACACCAACATTTAATTATGGGTTGTCCTCAGAGCCGACGCCAGAGAACTGAGGTCAGGGCGAAGGACAGAACAGCTTGGGATGATCACTTTTATTATAATAATACTATTAATGGGACTTATGACACATGAGGGGTGAAAAGGGTCTGACAATTTAATGCACTCGTCTCTAACACACACACACTGAATATTAGCAGCAGAACACACACAAGCAGACATGTTCTGCTGAAAGAGGGTAGGATTCAGCTCTCAGCACCCTGCCTTCCACTCCTCTGACGACTCTATTTTCTCCGCACACACATTTATCCGTCTTCTATAAACTGAACTACTGCAGCTTAAGAAGGACAGGGCTAGTAATTCATTTCTAATACTCCAAGTAAAAAGTACATATGAGTTTTTTTTCTTTGTAAAATACACAAAACTATTCGACCAGTAAAATCATTTTACTATTATATATAATTTTTAAGATTCATTTTGTTACTGCGTTAGTTTATGTTGCATTTTACTGCTGTACATCCTTAAGGTTAAAACATAAAAAAATAAAACAGTCCGACCCACCGGCCATTATACATTTTAAAAGTTGGTACAGTTTTAGGTAAAATAGTCATTTTGTTTTGGATGTGAAAGAGATTCTCACACAAATAATTGAACTGTTTGACCTGATACATTATTACTAGGCTTGGCACGGTTTTTTACAATACTCGTGTAAACCGCAGTACCCCTATTTAAGACGTTGGCCAAAAAAAAAAAGCCGAATGCCCGTATGAAACCACGTGGCTCTCTTTCGCGCGAAAGAATAGGCTACGTGCACAGTAGAACTTTCGGTTAACCTCCTTGTGTTGACTGTACGATCGACTACTTCCGGTGTCAGTGTTGTTGTTGTTGTGGAGGTTTTCCGGAGACGCATTCACAGTTAGCAGGTAGCAGCTATCTTTAGCGCACGTAACAAACAAGTTCTACTTCCGCCTCCCTGACTGTACGCTGGACCACAGGATTGTCGACTACTGTTCACCTGCACCCCTTTGCAAGCGTGAGAAAGGTTTTAAACTGTACATCTCAAGTTACATCCACAACTATGAAGGTAAGTAGCAGTCGGCGGTAGCTAACATTAACGGTTAGCTTAGCAGCTAGCATAGTGGCTAATGTCAGCAGTAGAACCAAAGATTATGGAATAATTTTACCCTCTCTATATAACCAATATCAAAACGAGACAATCATTATCCTAGGCTATATCGTATTTAGTGCTTAAATTTGTTGCGTTGGTATAATTAGCAGCTGGTTGTTTGTATTTTATCTTTTTGTATTTCCCCTCAGTGTCCAAGAAAGATGCAGTGACAGGTGTAGAGTGTGTGAGGGCGTTATGTTACCTGTCAATGGACAGATCCAAACCACCTCACAGTTTAAGTGTATGATGAGTGTAGCATTAAGATAGCTAGCTAGCTAGTAAATAGTATATGCCCAAATATAAAGTACTTAAGAATTAACAAAAAAAAAAAAAAAACGCAATAAAACCGAAACCGCAGACCTCAAACTGCAATACGTACTGATCCGCGACTTTTGTGAACCGTGACACCCCTAATTATTAAACATAAGTCTTGGTAGTTACATTATGTGCCAGTACGTGTTTTGTTTATTTGGTTCATTCAAGTAAAGATAATAACCTCTTTAAAAAACTGGCTAAGCTCTTTTAAACTCCATTATTTACTGTTAGTAGTTTCATCTACAGCCGTGCATCATACTGTAGGTAATTTTATATTTGTAGCATCAATATCTGGGGGAAACACATTTATATAAAAAAAGTCAATGTTGGATGAGCTGTTTTTGTTACAACGTAGAGCGAAGCCAAGCAGAGTTTATTTCACTGAACAAGGAGGGGAAATTTGGAGATACATCATTTTTACTGAACAGGAAGGTCATTTGAATAGGGAATAATTGTCAGAGGAATGTAATGGAGTATGATGTAAAAAAGTACCTCTAGATTTTAGGAGTTCTTTTCCAGTTTCTACCATTGGGAACCATCAGTGTACAGGAGTTGGCTGTTTGCTACAATTATGGTGCCATGACTCGTCTTTAACAACTGATAAAAAGCACCTGTGGTACCACTGATTGCAGCTATGAGTACAGCATGACCGGACCGTTACATCCTTAAAGATCTGGTTTTTATTCACCCTGTAACTACGATGTCTTTTATTTCAGGTTAGCTAACAGTTATATGGAAACCACAAATGCACAGATCACAGAGGTTCTTTGAACTGTCCGTGTTAGCAGTGATGTTGACACAGGTCAAACTGCTCATTATGTGATCGTGGCTTTGAGATTTAAGAAGTTTTCGGTATTATAGCTGGTTTAACTCCACATTCTGTTGGTGGTAAACAGAGTAGTATATAAACCCACCACGACATGCTTATTAAAGGCTGCGTTCATTCGGCGAATGTCAGTTGTCATGGCAGAGATATAAAGATGTCACTTCACAAGAGTTGAGAAACGAAAAACATGCATTAAGTATTGTTCATGTCACTTTTCATTAGACAGTTAGAAAGTTGTTATGCCCACTCTGCGCCTCATGGAGACGAAACCCTGGTAATATATCGTCTAGTTTTTACAAACACAAACATAATTATCTGTAAGTAACCAACACCGCAGCCACAAAATATGCAAGTAGGTTGAAAGGAGGAAATAATTAAGTGAAAAGAAAACTGAATACACCGAGTGAAGTATGATTTTGTAACTTCTGACAGATTGTTTTTCATGTCTCGTCAGGCCACACGATCTCAGTGTGATTACAGCGTGATGTGGCAGATGCAGGGTGTGAGTCCAGGTGCGACAGATGTATTGAATTGAATTGGTTTATTGTCATTGCACATAAAAACATAAACATATTTCAAGGCAATGAAAACACATTCCAGTTACGACTGATCAAGATAAACGTTAAACACAAACATGGGAATACAGATACAGATGTACTGACGAGTTGCAAACCCCTGCACCCTGCAAAAGTTATGCAGAATGAAGTAAACAAATGGAGACATAAGGGAATTCGAGGTGAGAAAAAAAAGACGAATCGCACTGTAATGAGTAACGCCATTTAGGATGTTTCACGACCTTCTGATCGACAGAAACGCATGATTGGATAATTTTTGGTACGATGGGTGGATGTCACATCGGCCAATAGGAGCATGAGGTGCATACACAACTGTAAAACAAGGTGAAGTGACCAAGTGGTTTTTCATCAGATATCAGATTTACAGTTTAGTTGCCTTTGTTGGTGTACAGGTTTTGTTAGATGATGGTTTGTAGAACCTCCAGCCCAATGGTGACAACACATTCTAGAAAAAAAAACAAGTGATTGGGGCCGACACATAGTCTGTCATGGTTTACATTGACAAAATATAGACAAAAATATAGGAGGGAGGTACAGTAGAGTGGGTCGTCCAATAACTAAAGGGTTGATGGTTCAACTGTTGTGTCCTTGGGCAAGACACTTTACCTCCAGTGTCATTCACACTGGTGTATGAATGCGTGTGAATATTCTGTGGCGGTGGGAGGGGCCGTAGGTGCAAATTGGTAGCCACGCTTCCATTAGTCTGCCCCAGGGCAGCTGTGGATACTGATGTAGTTTACCACCACCAGAGGGAGAATGTGAGAGCGAATGAATAATGGATCAATAATGTAAAGCGCTTTGGGTGTCTAGAAAAACACTATAACAATCGAATTCATTATTATTATTATTATTATTAGGGATGCATCACATTTTGACGTATCTGCATAAATATAAAAGGTTATTTTTACATCATAATTTAAAAAAAAAATCTTAGCTTAGTGATAAAGTCTTTTAAGTGAAGAGGCTTGTCAGGATGATAACTAGAACGTACACAAGAAGTTAACATTATGTGTTTTTAATGCTAAAAAAACAAAATAATACAGGTAAAACTAGGTCAGATGTTGACATGTTAAACATTCTGTTTAATATCCTTTGCAATAGGTCATTTCTCTCTATGGAGGATCACAACAACTAATTTCATACCATGCCATGTACTAATAGCATTTTGGTAATCAGTACACTTTGTACAAACAGAAAATCATGTAGGGTAATGTGTTCCTCAAGCGGACATCAGTCATCCTCGGCATCTTTGGAATGTTATTAGGCTGTGCACACACAAAGTTTTAATAGATTAAATTGTGTCTACCCAGTGTCCAGACACTGTGAAGTCCTTTGTGCTTTGAACAGTAAATGTAAATGGGCCTGACATTAAACCTGTATGAAAATTTTAGGGATTATCTTGGATTATAAAACCCACATTACATGGCGACTATTTTTAGAGAGGAGCAGTTAGTGCTTTTGTGTTGTACATGTGCAACACTGTGAGGTTTAGTCATGTTTGGCCGTCTTATGAAGTGTGGTGCTGTTGTGCTATTGGCTGGTTTAATCCACTGTGTATGAATAGGTGTGTGTGTGTGAAGTCGGGTCTTTTTTGGCCCTGGGCAGTTCACTGTGATGGAAAGCAGATCCAGGCTCTGCTTCTTCTCACCCAGCGCTCACAACATCCTTAGACCAGAAACACACACACACACACACACACACACACATGCAGGTAAGCAGGAAAACACAAAGCAACACACACATATGTACTCACAGTAGTACTGCATAGACTGACACACATACTACTGTGTTCAATCACACAACAGGGACTGGCTTCAGCCCTACACACACACACACACACACACACACACACACACACACACCAGTGTCTCCATCCCTGTCAGGCTCTTCGACCAGGCTTAGATTGCGTTACACCTCAGAGGAAGAAAATGGACTTTTAACACAACGTCTGGCTGTGGCGTCCAGAGGAATAGTCATTAAGTGAAAAAGGATAACACAGGAAAGATAAAACATTCCCACGTCTGACACACGCACACTCACACTTTGGAATTTCATAAGAGCAGCAGGAGTGCTAGGTGAAGCTGTAAAAGAAAAACAGGAGCTTTTTTCAAAGCGGAGGTTGCTCTGAACACACTGGTACAATAATATCAGAGCGTGGCTATAAATGTCACAAGTTCAATTTTCACTCTGAGAAAAGAACATGGGAGAAGGCGGTAATATTAGCTGTACTGAACGGCCGACGGGAGGGGAATCTCTGTAAAATGTTAAAGTGAGGCCATGAATCAACACATAGGCTTTAGTCAAAATTTTTCTGTGACAGCATTTTAAAGCTCAGCACCACAGGTGGAAAAAGAGGAGTTTGTTTAAAAAAAAAAAAAAAAAAAAACAGGGACAAAATATAAATGAAAATGTATCACATTTGACCTTTGACCTGATAAAAGAGGTTTGGTTAATTTATGGGGTTTTTTTTTCATTAGTTGAGGTTTTTGTTTTTGTATGAAATTTTCTGCAAATGTCCATAATTTCAGTGTAAAATATTAACATGATCAACATGAATGAATATTCTTATGCTGGAAAAAATGTATAATGAAAACTGTTCTTCAGGATGAGTCTGATTAATAGACTCTAAGTATCTGCCACGAAGGTAGAAAGATGAAAATCCAACAAGTTTTAGAGGAGATCCAGTGGAGTTTTTATTATTATTATTATTATCATATGTAGAGACTTTATACTTTTTTCTTGATTTGCTGACAATAAATGATCAAAAAAAAAACAAAAAAAATGCAAATTTAATAATTAAATGCTTCCAAATCTGGGGGGGTTGTTGGCAGCAAAATAATAAAATAAGTGAGTTAATGTTTAAAATAAAGCTCTTCACAATTTGTCTCCTTCTCTCAGTTGCAGCTGAGGCCCTCCTGCTTCATAAGAGTAATCGATAAGAAATTAATTTAACAGCATTGAAAACATTTGCAAGTTTAGCTTTAGTTTAACACTTTATGATGATTAGTTTGTACAAAAAGAAAGAAGCACAAAAAAAAAAGTATGACACATATTTAAACAATGAATAATTCAGAAAGGTGGTGATTTCAAAAGGATAGGCAAAAATAAGATTCTGCTTCTGGCCTATTCCTTTTTTGTTTGTTTGTTTGTTTATTGTCATTGTGCAGTGATTACAATGCAAACCAAAACCAAACCACTCATTCAGTTATTCAGAAAATGTTTTTTTTATTTTTTTTATTATTATTTCTACAAATGTCTCTAATCAAACCGGAAGCTGCTTAAAATGAAATGGCACCTCACATTAAGCAACGTAATGGTTTTATTTATTATTATCATCATTATTTTATTTATTATATCAAGAGAATGTGACGAACTTGCTTTATCAAAACTTCAAATATTTTCCAGCATTTGAGGAAGAGTGTGAAAGAAAAACAGACGGTTCTTTCTGGCAAAGTGTTGCTACGATGCCTCCACTTGATATGAACACACTCACACACACACACACGCATGAACACACACACATGCAATACACACACACACACACACACACGTCTGAGTCATTCTGGCAGCCCTGAGAGTTCACCACTTGAAGGAAATGATTTACTTGTCCAAATCCTCCCTCTTGTTTGATCCCATGGAGAGCTGGAGCAGAAGTGGGGGTGATGCTGGGTTACAAAAGTGTGTTTTTGCCATCCTTCCCCTCCCTTTTTCTTCCTCTCTCACTCCTCTGCTTAGGTCGGCCATTTTGTAATTTACAGCTGTCATAACGCCCGCAGTCGGCTACGAACAGTATGGGATTATATGAAACGCTGTCCGACGGCATATTTCATAAGCGAGATCAAACACACAGCTAAGTGATTTCTTTTTTCGGAGGGCAATAACTTTTAGCAGAGCTCCTTTCTACGGCCTTGGAGGGGACGACTTCGCAAGAGTTCGAACTGACGTATTCATTGCACTTTTTCATGGATTCAAATAAAAAAAAAAAAAAAAAGACCCGGTAGCTTCACTAAGTAGAGCCAAAGACTTCTCATGCAAAGTGCACACAAAAAGAACAGACTCCTACGTTAAACAAAAAAAAAGAAAAGAAAAAGTAGTGCAGGCCTTTTCACCTCATCTGTCAAAACGGCAATCGTGTCTACTCTAAATACACACCTATAATAAATACAATCTGTAGATCTTTCCTTTGCTAAATCGACACAGAGGTGGGCCAGACTCCAGAAAAGAGGAGGATAACTGGCAGAGGCGATCGCTCTGCGTGAACAGAAAGAAACAGGACTCACAGGGAAGGTTTTCACTGTAAAACAGGACGACGTGTAGGACTGATAATAGCACATGTCTACTGTGGACAAAAAGAGCCCCTCAGAATGTACATACTGTTTTTATGTGCTTGGTCGTGAACCTTCGTCTGCAGAATGGAAATGTGAGAGCTGCTCATGTTGTAAATACGGACACACTGAAGCTCATTTGAACAACATGTATATTAGGACCCATAAAGACACGCTGTAGTTCAAAGACAGTATCTGCTCATAAATGTTGATCGTAAGTGAAAAGCAGAACAAAGCGGGATGACAGCATACTAGGAAGCACGGCTATTTTAACCCTATGCATTTTTCTTTAAATTAAGCTGGTTTTGTACCTAAACTTAAATCCGCAGAAGCAGAAAAAAAAGCAAAAGCCTTCATGTAAACACATACACTGACACCGTTTCACACTGCTGCGGAAACCCCCCCCCCAAAAAAAAACACTTTTGTGATGAACCACAGAGTTAAAGCATTAGAGGAAATCTTACCAATGGTTGTCAATTACACATGAAGGATTACTTGTCTGAACACACCTGTGAACAAACTAAGTCTATATTATGGGATAGATTTTCCAGTTCAGAGAAGACGTCAGAATTCTAGTTTCCTCTCAAACCACTTGATTGACACTGAGCTGACCTGTTCTTTATTCATGGACTGTAGATATTAATTATGTAAAATTAGAGTATGATATATTTAAGGTATTTAAGATCAGCTTCTGAGGAGCTCCAATGAGGTAGTTGAACAATGTGTGGCTATTTTGTTTTGTTTTTTTGCTTTAAAGTATCAAACATCCACAAGTGACCAGAACCATCTACTGATCAACACTGTTTCATTTATGTTCATCCACTAATCCTATCAATACATGTAAACAATGGGTGTAAAAAACAGTTTGTCATCTTTTCACGGTCATCAGATCATTTCATAGGCTTCACAGTCAACGTGGAAACACCGTCATCTTCTACAGCATTAATTCACCAGTAAAACACATGGAGTTGGATCAGTACCAGCGGACGGACACAGTGGGTTTATGTTCAGTTAATGAGAGATTTGGATAAAAATGTCACTTTTTCTTCAGTTTTCTAGATCAGAAAATTAAATATAAGAAAATCCCTGATGTTCACTAAAAAAACCCCCACAAAACACAGAGGGTTATGTTATAATAAATTGTGATAAATTACTCAAGAAAAGTTAAATATAGAGAAGAAAGTGTCAGAGCTTTAATGGACATTTATATGATCGGTACATTAAAGATTGGAAAACACCAGATTTTTAATGGAAAAATGCAAAATACAGAGGATTATTTTAGAATAAATGTCGATAAATCGCTTAAGAAATGTTAAATATAAAGAAAAAAATAATAATTCTGGAACTGCCACAAAAGTAGCACTGGGTCTGGGTTTAATTTCAACTACAGCGAAAACATTTTGATGAAAAAAAAAAAAAAAAAAAATCAGAGAATAGTCAACTCACTTTCCGTTACTGTAGAATATCTGCACTAAATGTCCTTATTATTCAACGAATGTGGAGAAGTCGAGTGTGTCAGAGCAAAATGCTGACCTCATAGCTGCAGAGTTCGACTTTTTTTTTAGTTTGATACCCTTTGAAGGGAGCTAATGTGCACTTCCAACCCCTAATCATGGGTTTCATATGACTGGGAGCTGTGAGCAGCGAAACCACAGATTTATGCCTTTTGTTTAAAATAGTTTCACTTAAATGGTTTTAAGAAGAGAACAGAAGAGTTGACTTAATAATAACAACACGTTATAATTGAAATTAAACTTTAAAACAACAAATGACTGACTATGCAATATTTTCTGACGTATGAATGCGAACGAGGTTGTTCCACTCAAGTCCGTCCCAGTAATGGTGGACACACACACACACACACACACACACACACACACACAGAGTCTTGTAAACCTAACATAATGGGGATCACCAGTTCCTTACATACGATACGGGGACACCATTTTCC
>JAPSES010000144.1:957168-968746 GCA_029822895.1 Maxillicosta whitleyi | reverse complement strand
ATATAGTTCTAGTCATTTTAGACACGTTTCAGTGCTAAGTTTTTATGGGGACGCATTTTTTGTCCCCATAAATTTTTGTGTCCCCAGGATGAGACTGTGTATTCATACTCGAGTCCCCACATAATATAGTTTTACAAACACACACACAGTCTTGTAAACCTAACATAATGGGGATCACCAGTATCTTACATACGATATGGGGACACCACTTTCCTGTGGTCCTACAAGCACCAAAAAAATTAGATATAGAACAAAAAATTTTATGAACATCACTAGTTATACACACACATTGCTAAAACCATCACATGTGGTCCATACCCTGAAATTCACACCAGATATAGTTCTAGTCATTTTAGGCATATTTCAGTGCAAAGTTTTTGTGGGGACGCGTTTTTGGTCCCCATAAATTTTTGTGTCCCCAGGATGAGACTGTGTATTCATACTTGTGTCCCCACAAAATTTAGTTTTACACACACACACATCCAGGGGACCCACCAACATGAGCACTTATGCAAAACAAATGCAGATGTATATGTAACAAACACACACTTTAGGGTCTATTTTTGCCCCTAACGACGCACACACAAACTGCAAAAATGAGGGCGATGAGAAACTCCGGTAGCAGTTCTGCCGGGCTGGTGTCAGCACTGAGCAAACAGAGGCCAGTTGTTGACGCGGCAGATATATGAGTGTTATTTTTCCTCTGTGAGTGAGTGTGTATGTATGTTCCTGCTGGGACTCCCCTTGGCTAAACCAAGCCTCCTACACCTTCACTTCCTCACAACTCCATCTCTCTCGCTCTCTCGCTCTCTCTCTCTCCGTGGAAGGATTGATGAGCGCTCTGACTTTGCTCCATCCTCCCTGACTTTCTCACGGAACAGGAGAAGAGGAAGAATGAAGAAAGCAGAGTCTGTCAGCCATCATTCATTCCTCTTCACCTTGGGAGTGTGAAAAAAAATCCCCTGAAACTGGCAGTGACAAATACAGCAATAAAGCTATATGGGCCAGCAGAACACGCAAACCCTGCTCATGCTGTGGGAAACAGAAATGACATCCCCTGTGCAGGTATTTACATATTTAGATACGTGCTGTGAAGCTCTACAGTCAGACTGCCAACAGGTTTTATTTGGTTGTCTCAGTTCAGCATAAAAGAGGTCATGAACTACTACATGTTTGAGAACTGAAAGCAGTTAGATTATAGATGATTTTAGAACCAAAGAAGCTCATAAAAATGTCCAAAATTGTAACTACTGTTTATGACACCGTGGGGCTTCAAACATTCAATACATATTAACTAATCAATCCCATCTTTTTCTGCCTGATATGGAAAAAGTCTACGAGCACAAACACAGGAAACGAAGGGTAGCTGTTATCCCAGATAAATCTAAATAAAGTGGAGGATTTATTTTGTTTCCTGACTTTCAGACACGATTCATACAGAATTTGACATAAAACCTTGTGAAGCAGTTAATACTGTTTGGACTGGGTTAGTTTTACATGTACATGTGGGTTAATGTCACTTTACCACAGGATGTTGGTAATATTAATGGCCAATTCACGTGGGATAAAACTACCACAAGTGGGAGGGGCTAATCTATTCACACGCTGCCGTCCCCTCCTGTCATCATGTGTGTGTGATGTCACTTCCTGTTATCACTGCCAAGAATTTTAATACTGTCCATCAACCGGATGATTAAGCTACTAACATTTTTTTTATTATTATTTAGCTTAGCTAAACCAATTAGAAGTCCATGTTTGAAAATGTAAGCAGGATATAACAGAATATCTACACACATATTAACTACTGGTCTATTCATACAGTAGTAGATTAGTATTACCTGGGGTTATTTTCCCTTTTATAGAAGGTAAAAGTTGCAGAAATCTTTACTGATATTGTGCGTTAATACATTTGGATGGGACTAAAATCTCTGCCTTTACCTCACATACGTAAAACTAGTCCTGTTCAAATAATGACACCAAAAGTATGTCTGAGAAATATCTGCTCAGTGCACGTTTGGATCGTTGTTTGGTTGTGGCATCGAGCCATTTTTTAGCGTTTTTAAGGTTAACGTCACATGCCTCAAATTATGTATAAAGATTAGGGAAAGATTAAGTTGTTAAAACTAATAAAATGAAATAAAAATCCAGACAAATTCTTGGGCAGACTTAACCAGAGTGAATGTTTTCACCTTAACATAGGGTCATATCACTAAATTTAGTAGTGTATGATGTCAGAGTCAAATATTTCACTTTAATTCTCCAAAATACTTAGTCTCAGAATACTGTAAGACACATAATTACGATCTTAATTTGTTCACATATTTCATTAACACTTGCCACAGCTGAAAATATTCTGCTAAAGGGACAAATGCTTTAAATATAACAATAAAAGCAAAAAAAAAAAAGAGGTTATAATTGCTTCCCTGTTCTGTATCCACTTTTAAAAGGGTATAACAAAATTAAAAAAAAAAAAAAAAAGTGAAAGTGTATTTCTGATGCTGATAATAACAGATAGGGACAACTGTGAAACACAAGCCGTTAAGTTGTGGAGAGAAAGGTTTTAAAACTGCTTTGATGGGGGTGGTGTGTGTGTGTGTGTGTGTGTGTGTGGTGGGGGGGGGTGGCTGTTCAAAAATGTGTGATGTTTTTATTGGATGGAGCTTTTATTTACACCCATGTAGTGAGAGGTCACCATTAAAGATACAATTAAACAGGGACCTTGTGACCCTCTGCATTTCATGAGGAGTTCATGGGGGGTCATTGTCAGACATTTTAGTGTGAAGATATATATGGGATAAAGATAAAATATGGGATTCAAAAAGCAATTTCAGGTCAATCAGAGGCGTCCGTGATGCGTGTGTCATAATATATTCATGCAGTTACTGGACAGTGTTTGTGAGAAAGACTGTGACCTTTGACCTTTAGCCATCAGATTCTTTTCAGGTCATCCTTTCATCCATGTAAATATTTGTGCCACATTTTAAGACACTGTTTTGTTTGTGAGACATTACATTTTAAACATAATGGAGACTGACGGACGGACGGACAAACCACCGCACAGACAAGTTGAAAAAAGCACATGAAAAAAAAAAAAAAAAAAAAAGCAGAATTCTCCATAATCAATACGTTCATTGCTGCAATGGGATGTTAATGGAATAACAATACAGACTTATAATTATTATTATTGGCACATAGACTTCATTGTTGCTTTATTTTTTTTAGTTTATGTTAATTTGTTTTTAACAATAAGTATTTGTTTCTTCTATATTTATACTGCATTTTATGTAAACAGTAGTTCGTTAGTGGACATTTCTTGGTGAAAGTTGGAGTTTTGGTGATTCCACTTCACAAATATCTACACGTACATGCCATTTTGTACCATTTTCCGTGAGCAAACACACATTTAATTGTACGATCAGTAAATTTACCACTGAAAAGGCTTCATTTGTATAAAGAAAGGGTAAATTTGCTCTCATAGAGTCATGTCAGAGGAGTAAATACAACCAAACTACATGAGAGGAAAAGAGTGTTTCAGATGAGTCATGCTGAGGAAGATGAAGGCAAACGTACGAACACGGGCAGAAAAATAAAACCTTACTGACCTGCGAGGATCCGTTTGAGGGCAGGTGGATAACATAGAAAAGAAAACCGGGAGAACAGAGCAGTTAGAAGACAGTTGGCTCAACACATCTTACACACATTGCACTAACACAAGAAGAGTGTAGTACACAAATCATGTTCTAATTGGTACTGCACTCCAGGCGGTGACAGTTTCACTCTGTGGGGAGTCAGTAAGCCACTGTGTGTGTGTGTCAAGTGTCAAAGACCTCCTTAGCACCTCATCACCTTTGACCTCTCGGAGGCTTTCATGCTGTGAATAACATTAACATTGTATTGTGTGAACACAGAAACCTGAAATTAGAGCGTGATAGAGTACGTGGACTTGGCTCTACAATGTTTAAGTCGGACTTCATAAGATGATGCCGTGTGCTTTTGGACCATCTGTCGCTCTGATGCAGTTTACTTGTTAAACAATCTCACGTGCACTGAGTTAGTTATCAGCACAAACGCTTAAATGTCACTTGAATACAGAATTCAGCTCTGAAGAAACTACAAAATACAAAAGTGTGCATGAAAAACTACTGTTATTTCCATTAAAGAGATGTTTGTCTGGTTTTTATTGTAGCTATATTTTGTCGGAATCACAACGGGAAGAGTTAACAATATTTAAAAGTCACATTATTACAAATAGCCCCATGATGCAGTACTTTTCCTAGAGTGTTAATCATCAGATTATTAGTTTATACTGTCTAATATAAACCATGGAAGCATTTCTTGATTTGACATCGCAGATAAAAAACAAAAAAAAATATGAAATGTCACAGATAATATGACGTTTTATGGGTTAGGTGTAGTAAAGGTTAGGCATGTAAAAGAAATTAGCATAGTTTAAGTCAGTGCATGAGGTCTACTGGAGACATGATGGGAGCTGAGATCAGACTCTTACTCGTCCTATTCATAACTTTTGTAAGAGTGATTCAGTTCCTTTCATCAATACTGTTTTTCTAAGGATTTGGAAAACAACTGCTCTGGAAACTTGCAACACGGAGATATTGCAGACTGGAAGAAATGTTGCCCAACATGACTTCATGACATTAGGAAAGATAACAACAGCTGTAAAATGATTGTAGCGAGGATGGAAACACTATGTACAATAAATGCAAAGACATGTTTCAAGGTGATATTGGCTTCAGATCCATGTTAGCAACTGATGCTGTATAAATATTTATATATATTTTTTGTGTTTGTTTCTACAAATCCAAATGGTGCCCTGATGATACAAACCCCTGTACTATTCTATTCCCATTGACCTGGAACCAATAGGAGAATCACAAAGAACGGAACTAATAAGTAGAACTGATATACACTGTACATGATATTCAAATCAATAAAATATAAATGTAGATGACGTAAATATGAGCTACGGCAAACTTAACATACACTACTATCATATCTCATGTGTGGTGAATTCATTCTAGCTTCATGGTTCTGAAAACTAACTGGTGATAATCCTCCATAAAAGTTCCGTTGACCAGCCAACGACTTCATTCTAGCTCTAGGAACAGCTGTTCTTTTTGATCCATTGATACGCACCCTTTAAATAACTCCTCTTAAGTCAATCAGACTAGATGTGAAATGTCCACAAACGAAGAAGAGGACACATTTATGGCACCGGTCCAAGCATATCCAAGCACTAGTTAAAACTCCATTCCTGTGTTTTTTTATAGATGTGTCAAAGAGGTGTCAATTATACAGGCGTGCCAAAGCATGGGCTGAAGTATTAGGAAAAAAGAGTTATAGGTCCCAGTTGTGCCAGTGTGTGCAAAGAAGGAAACTGTCTTCCACTGGGTGAGACTTTCCCTCCAGAGCAGCCAGACCACCTAGCACTGGGAGTCTGGTGACAAGAGCTTTGATTATTATGCCTGCACTCCCTGCCAGGGCTAAATTTAAGTGTTCCCATAAAGTCCAGAAAGAAATAAGACTTGGGAATGGCCTGGCCTGTGTCTGTGTGAGAGAGGGGAGAACTCTGAGTGTGTGTGTGTGTGTGTGTGTTTGTGTGTGTTTAGGGTCTCTTCTGGTCAGCGTTGTCGCACAGTCCGGGGGATAATAATAGGATGTGCTACAACTAACTGAGACTAAAGCCGGACTTCCCACGTCTCCCACTTGCTGGTGGCACTTGTGTTATTCTCTAAACACCCGCTGGACCCAGTGTCCCCCTCCTTTCTTGTCCTTATGCAACGTAGCCCTCGTGCTCACATCTCCTGCTTCATCTGTCCATTTCATCACCTCCCTCGAGCATAAAGACACAAACTGAAACAAAGAGAGAAAAAAAAAGACACTTTGGGCAACCCCACATCTCCCAAGGAAATGTGGATCCCTTGTTTATCTTTGATTAAAAATAACTTTGGGAAGAGGTCGATCAATACTTTCCCTGTGACAAGAGGGATAAAAAAAAAAAAGGAGGCTGAGAAGGAGGAGGAGGAGGAGGAGAAGCGAGCGGAAGGGAAAAAAAAGCGTGAGAAGTTTGACAACATTTTGTAAATGTGTGTCCGTGTGTGTGTGATGGGTCGCTCCGAGTCATTCCCATGGCCTCATACAGTAGCCCTGACACTGTTACCCACTGCTCTGATGTTTTAACACTAACAAAATGGCTGACATGCTCACATAATGGGATAGTAAAGGCCTAAGAGGTGACGCTGGGAGTCATGTATTCTATATAAAGGCCTTCAGAGGACGGGAGCACAGCGAGGTCACTCCAGCCATGTGCTTTCCTTGGCTCCCACCTCTCCTTTCAAAGGATCTGCTTATGGTTTCTGTCAGAGATGCACGTCCATTTTTCAGCCCATTAACAACTATCATTACCAGCCCAACTGGAGGCTATAATTGGGCGAGCCATGGAAAAGAGTTGTCAAAACACAATTAAACTCCAAACTATGGTGAGAGTGAACAGAGAGAAAGTGCTGGATGGCCATAACATCATATTGCTGGGTTTCCTTGCCCAAAAATAGGAAAGAAAAACATGAAAACCATTATTTTACACTGGAAGGTTTCAGAGGGGGATTATATAGACGGGTGATCTGAGCTGCCCAAACGATAGGGCTACTGAAAACATAACAAATAATCACTCTCTGTGTCAGCGATGAAGAATGGACACATTAAAAGCTCTAACCCGTGGATCACAAGCCAAGGTTTTGCAAGAGTCTTGATTTAGAACACTTCCAATACAGTCAAGTGACCATAAAGTGGCTAATAAGACAACTTATTATAGCAGAATAAAGAGCTGTGTGATGATTAAGCTGCTTATTTTATGTGTCAGGAACTGAAGGTTATTTTTTTTTACAAAAAACTCCATCAACCCCTTCACAGAACTTCTGAAACTGGGGAAAGTCTAGTGTGATGTATTAAACCTACATTTAGCTTATTTACTAATGTGTAGCTTATGAACATTCTGAAGCATTTGATAGCATTCTGAAGCACTTAATTTATTTTTATTCAAAGGGCTTCAGTATATGCTTGTACTTATTTTCAGTGTTATCAGTGTAAGAGTGTATACTTTTGTAATAGGTTTTCAAAACCACTGAATACATTTCAAATAAATCATTTACCTGCAGATCCATGTATTCATACAGTTTGTGTTTCATTTAAACCTTCAACATCTAGCAACGCTGAAATGTTTCCTCATTCATTTGACTGGGATTCAAAGTATTTCAAGAATGAAAACTTTGCCTCACATTATAAAATACTGCCTTTTTTTTTTTTTTTTTTTTTAAATACTTTTGCAATATCTTGCAGTGTATTAATTAGTATACCAGTGTTTTATGGTTCATAATGTATCGCTCAGTTCTTCCCAAACCGGTTTTATAATTAGTAAAGGCTGGATGTGAGTGCGGTACAAAGTTTAGCCAAATGTTTAGACATTTGTCCAAAAAATGTGCAAATGAATGAAGAGCTGCAACAAGTTAGTTTCACTGTCAATCTGTTGATTATGTTCTCAAGTTTTGTTTTGGGTTTTTTGGTTAATAAAATGGCTTCCAAAACCCAGGATAACATCCTCAAAGGTCTTGTTTGGTCAACAACCCAAATGCATTGAGTCTGTGTTCAGACGGGAGAAAAATATTACAAATTGAGAAATTGCTTTGACATTTGGGTCAAACTAACCCAACCATAAAACAATTGACAGCAGTCATACTAGATATATTAAAATGTCAACAACTGATTTATTAATCGTTGCAGCTCTAAATTCCTGCGTTAATTCCCATCACCTGCTGTCAATACTGAAAGAATGTGAATGACACATTCACAGAACCAAGTTAACATGTCACCAGACACCAGCCAAACGTTACAGTATGAACTGCTGCGATGAACGCACGCGTGTCAGGCCTGGGGATAGTTCCTATTGGCTGTAAAAACCATTAGGTCCTGAACCACAAACTAACTTTACTTTATGTACCCACAAATGTGTTATGTTTAATGCATTCCAACGAATATTTTGCATAGTGATGTAATGGATAGTCATTTATTTTGCTGCTGTAAATGCTTTCTTAACCTGCTTTGGGTATAGCCTCAGTGATTGCTGTGTTTCTCAGAGTGGCTGTCAGCAACTTGTTCCTTTCAATCAAACTACAAGTGAGGGCATATAAATATACTGTAGCCAGTTAAAGTCAGTCATGAACATCAGGAAATGTGTGTGACTGTGGCTTCAGCCCTTAATCAAAACACAACATGTCTTGTGGCTGCTCTGTGGGCTACTGACAGCAGAGGAATTGGTACATCTCGCTTGTCTGCATGTGTTTCTCCCTTTATGACTAAATAAAATGTGCATCCACAAAAGAATAGAGGCTTATTGATTCAGAGACACCTGACATATAAAACGATGTTCTGTTATTAAAATGAAACTCACAGCAGACATCCCTATATTAGCTTTTATAGCACAATAGTAGGAACATGTCTTTTGTGCTTTAAACTGAAAGCTCAGGGCAGTGTCCGCTGACCAATCCAGCGCTAGGACAGTGTCCACTAAACTTTACAGTGCTAGTGGAGTGTGTCGGGTGACATAAAGCAGAGGGAGCTGTATAGTGGAAGGGAGTTGCAGGCCTCTCTGCCTCTGTAATCTGGCCTGATTTATAGAGGCTAGCCCTGCTTCTCCCCTTCCACCTCCACACTGACACACTGGGCCTCCTCCACTGGAGACAGCCTGGCGTCCACACACACACACTCACACATGCATATACACACACACCATCACACAGAGACAGCCACGCTCACAGACACAGGAACGTACCCGAGCAGGATCGTCTCAGTTGCACAATAGTGCACGCAACCAAACCACATGGGCCCTTTGCTTAACCAAATGAACACCAGATCCAGAAACAAAAAGCATTTTAGTGTCTGCGTGCTGTCAGAAAGAGCAGGATACATCTACACCAAGAATCAAATTACCTTAACGTAATAGAAGACGCTGTTTGATTAATTCCTTTTGCACATGAATCAAACCAATTTTTGCCAAACTACAGAAAAGCTTTTTCTTGTTGATGCATGACCAGTATTACTCCTACTGATGAATAGACATAGACTTCTGCAGGAATTATACATATGAATTGTTCCTTAAAGCCTGAATCCAACTACCTGTCAGGATGCAAATGCAAAATGGAAACCAAACTGAACTCGACATGTCAACGTTTAAAGCATCAACAATCAAAGTATGAAGGAAAACTAAAGGCCACTTCACTCTTTTCCAAGTGCGTTATTTCAAGTTATATCCATTTGGTTTGATAACGTGCCAGTTCTTCAGTAGTATTTCCAGTATTTAGAGTGCCTTGACTGGTGGAAAAGCATAATTTAAATTGTTTACAAAATGTTGTCAGAAGCAAAGGGCAGAACCATGACATGGTCGAAAAACAAATTAAAGCCCTGCAATAAAGGATAAAAGATAAAAGATAGACACAATGGAGACACAATATTCACACGCATTAGGCTAGCAGACGACGACACCTTAGTGTGTGTGTGTGTGTGTGTGTGTGTATACTATGAATCACAGTGTATGGACAGGTGTTTACAGTGGAGCTGGGTTATCTGTCTCCATTACACCACCACGGCTCAGCCTCCCAAGGCCATTATCTACTCAGACCTGCCTAAACACACATACGCAGAGACAGGAAGCCCCACACGCTAAAGGCAAGACCCTTTATACAAGGCCACAGCACGAGCATGTTTTCTGGGGTCTGGCTTTTCAAAGGTTTTGATGCAATCATGCACCCAAACAGTGAAGACCCTCAAAAAGGACCATTTCACTCAGAGTTTTTCTTTGATCATCTCTAACATCAACACACATTCACATACAGCTGTTCATCATAACTTTCAAAGTGTCTCATTCCCATTCACTTAGTTCTAACTAATACTGACTCTGTTGTTGTTGTTGTGACTAATGTTTTGAAGCGGGGCCAGATTCTGACCCAGGGTCAATTAAACATCCTCTTACAGTGGTCAGATGGTGTGATCAAGCCCAGTGTGCTAGCCCCTTATCACTTCTTATAAACAATGTTCTACTGAGTTCCGTTAATCTTGTGTGATACATGCGCTGAGTAAGATCAGATAATCACATCAGGAATCAAATAACACACATTTGGAGTTTGTTTCCACATTAGCCGTCAGACATTAGTCATGCCATTCATTTTTGACACATGCACTATGTTGTTTCTTAAGCTAAAAAATAAAATAAATAAAACAAAAAATAAAAATAACTACTTTGGTCTTTGACTAGAGTTGGGACCGAGGATGAAGGAAAAATAAGTAAACTGACTTTTTTCTTCTAATGTATATTTTATATTATGCAGGTACCTACATAAAGGTGTCAGTGGAACATGAATTCCATTAGTATTGAATGGTATTTTATAATAATACTTTACTTATAGTTGTTACATAAACATGAAGGAAGCCTTTTATTTGTGCTTTACATGAATGTGACTGGATTTTTATTTTTATTTTTTTAAGTTAGTTACTGGTGTCTGTTCAATATAAGAATCGACAGACATGATGACACACTGGTCCCTGACATGTTTACCTCATTTTTCCTGGGTGACAAACTCATGTGCTCATAAGAGTTTGAGATAATATGGTACCAATGAATCAATGAGCACACGACTTATACAACTATACATAAGATATGTCATATTTTGAAATAATCTAATTTAAAGAAATATTAATTTGATATTAAAAAAAACCTAAAAGTTAGCACCAGTTTTTCAATTTTCAATGATTAGATTAAGTTTTATTGAAGGTGTTGGTGTGAAGAAACAGTGCATTTTTTTTTTTCTGAAGTTCAACTGTGAAAATAAAAATATGCTTTTGCCACACGCGGTGGGTATTACCAAAACTGTCATGCTGCTCTGGTTTTCAACATGTTTTTGTGCTTTATCATTTGACTTTTCAAGCAGCAGTTGTGTGAGAATAAATCATGTTTCAATATGCTCATTAACACGCTGCCATTATTGTAAGTATCATGTATTTATGAAAGCATCTATGGGTACTGTATCACCAAATGTCCAAGTTTCTCAATTGCTTATATTGTTCATATCTTGTTATATTTGCTTATTTTGTACATGTTGATACTTTCACTGAGTGCTGCTTTTTTGGTGTCCATTATGCTGCCATTAAGTTTAAAATTACATGTGTTAGACTAATAAACGATTATCGAATCTTCTTCGTTATCTTATTTTATCACTTACCCAAAAGACGCCGAAAGAGGCCTACTGTGTAAAAGTCAAAGCCTCTAAAAATAGTCATTTCAGCATTAAAGTGGCTGGAGAGCTTGTGAATATCCCCTTAAAGTACTATTTATGGGTAGTTTCAACACTAAAATATGCATCAGTCTTGAAAAAGTCATATTGTTTGAGTCCCTGGCTGCGTGGTAAGTGTGTGGGTGTGTAAACATTGTGGTAACCCCCAGGCCAGGTACTGTCTGGTCTGGTATATGAGGTGGTACCGCCAGTCTCCCACTGCCTTTTAATTATGAGTGGGG
>JAPSES010000144.1:938367-957070 GCA_029822895.1 Maxillicosta whitleyi | reverse complement strand
AAATGGGCCACATCATAAAAGCAGACTTGACCAGGTTCATCCACAGTTCAGACCCAAGGACAGTAAACACGCAGATAATAAAGACCGTACCATTCACAAGTGCAAACACACCAGATAAGATTAGATTCCATGAAACTGAAGTGAACTGAGTGGGGAAAGTGGGCAAGTGTATCATCAAATAGTATGGCAAACTGAAGAAACACACAATGACACGGACATAAAACGACGAAAACACCAATAAAAAGAGTTAATGCAAGGAGAACATTCTAGAAGACATAAAAGTGAACGGAATAGTAGAACTGATGGAACAGCTCGAGCCAGAACAGAGCACATGGGAATCTACCCCTCTACTTTTAACTTTTTATTGGAAAACTTCCCCTCTTTTAAAAGGCAGACCCTGTTCCCAACAACAGTCTAATCTATTGGCCACTGAGCAGCTCCATCAGACTTCTCGGGAGTTGAAAAGCTTGTTCAAGGGTGGCTAAGTTGAGATAATGAGGAACATCAGATTAATCCTGCTCCTCTGCTCATTTAACAGCCAACTTTCCACAGTCTTTAACCTGTTTCCAGGCCAGGCATGAAGAGGAATTACAACATGTAAATGTGCAAAAATGTGTTTAAACTTCACACAGGATTACTGTGATGAGACAAAAAAAAAACAACACTTCTCTACCGTCTTTTCCTTTTCACGATGTAGCTCAGTGATGGAGTGCCCTTCTACCAGACGAGCCTGTGATATTTTGCCTGTCATGCTTGTTAAAAAAAAAAAAGGTTGTCTGATCTTGATGAAGACAAGACGGTAAGGATGGATGGTCAGTTTAATGACCTCATCCAATAACTGAAACTGTACCACATTGGCTTTTCATCTCATCATCTTTCATCCAACGTATATTTGACCCCGGTTTTTGTTTAACTGTTGTTTAACCCTGTAAAGCCCTGTGAGGGAACCTTGTTGGGACATAGAGCTCTACAAATAAAATTGAATTGAATTGATATACGTCCACTGATGCTCTTACCTTGTCAGTTGCCAAATACTGATTTCTGTCTGACATTATAGGAAAAATAACAGAATGGAGTTTCATCTTACAAGCATATAATCAGTATCTACCACTGGTGTGATTGGAGTCTTGCTTTACATAAGACAAAATGTCCTGATTATCAACTTTATTATATAATATCTAGTGGTTAGTGGTTTACGCCGCTGCCTTTGGTGTGGAAGGGTGGCAGTTCAAATCCCAGGTGGGCCCTTGGGCAAGGCTCTTTACACTATACATGCCTATACCTTGTAAGTTGCTTTGGATAAAAGCATCAGCCAAATGTAATGTAATATCTACACATCCAACCACATGCATAAGTTGCTAACTATCCTGACTGACTAGGTGTTGACACAGTTGACAAATTTGTCATTGTGATGTGACAATCATTCCACACTTCCCTCACGAATACTGTTATCCATAGTGTGAAAGCTCACAAAACAAAATTCCTAAGAAGCTTTTTACCAAAGTAATACTTATATGTGAAATTGGTCACGATAAATAAAAAGGGTGAACCATACATACATGACATACCGATCACACCAACAACAAAAAGCCTTTAGTGCACTGTGACAATGAGAAGCTGGAGCTGTTCAGCCATTTATGATCCTTCTGCAATTCATTTCTCAAAAATATTCGAAAATACGCGAACATTAATTCTAACCCTAAACAATGGTGGGAAAAAAAAAGTTTCATGAGTGCCACACACTAAAGAGTGAGAATATGTCCTCAGCTACAGTACACTTGTGTTTCTCAAGAATATCAAGATGGATGGATGGAAGGAGGCTGGAGATTCATGGGATGAGAAGTGACAGCTAGAGTTCAACCACCAACTAATTTTAACCTCCACCCATGACCATCCCTCCCTTATATTTACAGTGTGATGGGGGAGGAAATTGGTGGGAAGCTGCCCAGAAGCCCCTGACCTGAAGCAGGATGATAGCTGCTGTGTGTGTCTGGAGGGGGTCGGGGGAGAAGGCAGCATCCTGGCAGGACATTAGGGACTTGGTTCCCAGCAGTGCTTGCTGCTCTCCTACTCCGGCTCCATGAGTCTGTCCCTGCTGGGTCACTGCTGCCTTCCTCCGGGGGATTCCCGTTTTTTCCCAAGGCCATGCCCAGCTAGCTCCGACTAGCTCCTTGCCAAATGACCCCGAGTTCGACCACTTGCTTTCCTTATCTGTCCTTTCCCAGGGCTGTGGTACTCTGTCCATGTCCCCCATCTCTGTCTGTCACCCTCTCTGATGTACTGCACTGTAGATGCTGCTTAAGGGTGGACTTAATGAAGGTCTGCTCACTGAAATTAGCAGCAGTACATTCTGTTGCATTTGATTTACTGTCACACACAGATTGACTTTCTGACAGAGCAAATACAAAAACACTGACCGCATTATATATCAACAGCAGCAAAAGACTACGTACACATTTTGAAAAAAATGAGAGAAGCATATATGTGTTTGTTAATGTATGTTTAGTACAGTCTGAAGCAAAATACATCATGTGGCAAATGAGCTGTGAAAGCTGTCAGTATTATGTCACACATGTTTGACTGAATATATTAACATGAGACAGACAAGGGGAATTTAAAGTACTATAGGCATTTTGAATCTAAGCATAGGTGTCTATCACAAACTGTGTGAATATCTTTAAGACATGTCCAGACAGTACAAACAGTAGATGCATACATAGGTAGCATATACAGTTTCCCAGACAAGGATTAAGCTGAGATTAAAAGAAAATTTCAAATATCTCCCTGAAAATAGCCGTTAGTCAAGGCTTAATCCACAATAGAATGTCCAAGACCTTGGTTTGTTATCTTCTATACTGCGCTTAGCAAGGTAAAGATCTTGTGTCCTCCGAATGGGAGGCATTTACATGTCAGTGGCCACACATCACATCATGTTTTTCTTTTAATATGTCACCCATCTGCAGATACATATATATAGAACAAATAGAACATCTATACAATGCTGTTTCATTTATGTATTACTGTTGGTGTAACCACATTAATTATATATATTACATGGGCGGCCATGGCTCAGGGGGTAGAGCCAATAACTGAAGGGTTGGCAGTTCAAATCCCGCTCTGTCTTAGTCATATGCTGTTGTGGGCAAGGCACTTCACACAACTTGTCTCCTAGTGTCACTCACACTGGGGTATGAATGCGTGTGAATGTTCGGTGGAAGTTGGAGGGGCTACAAACATAGTTTACCACCACCAGAGTGTAAATGTATGAGTGACTGAATAATGGATCAATAATGTAATAAGTGCTTTGCGTGCCTTGAAAAGCGCTATAGAAATTAAATCCATTATTATTATGATTATATTGCATCATATTACTTATAGGGTTTTCTGATACCATAAATGGCATGGGTATGTTTTCCCAGACCTACTGGTTACAGTTGGTCCCCAGTTGACCTCTTGCTTCACATTATATGAAAGTGAATAAGCAGCAAATAGCACAAGCGCAACAGCAGAAGAAGGCCTGCTTCTTAGGGACTGAGGCTGTAATACTGAAGTTATTTTAGGTCATTTTATCTGTCACAAGGATCATGTCCACGTCATGACATCCTTTTGTGTCTTCCTCCATTTGTCCCTTTTCTCCTGTGGTGGGATGGCAAAGGAATCTGGACCCAACGCTGGGACCACCATGTCTTCCTTGTGACTTTGAGAAGCTACGTTGCCCACTTTTTTTTTTAGTGTAAACTTACAGAAACCAAACCGAAACTATAGAAAGGACCCACGAGCACAAAACCAAGAGGTGCACTTTAAATGTTAAAATCTATTTCTATATCTGAGTTACTGTGTAGAAAACAGTTTTCAAGCTGAGTAATATTTCAACAAATATAGTCTGTGATCTAATTTTAAATACTAGCAAAGTCTGTCACTCAAAGACATCCCCTAGGCACAGATTTCCAAGAGAAGACATATCCACTAGTGCAGTCAGAATGTCAGTGTGTGTTATAGTGCACTGTATATTATTACATACATGCTATATACACTGACAAATATCACAACTGGAATTTCAATAACATTATGACTGTCAGCATCAATGTCACATCAGCTATGGCATGTTGCATCAAATATGTATGTAGAAAATATGACCAGTACTACCCCCCCCCCGCCCACACACACACACACACACACTATAATGGTTCCGAATGAGAGGATGGCTCATACAGTTGAGAGGTGTCAGGATTTTCTAACAGTGGCACAGTGCTAAGATGGTTAAGTTCCCATGCTCGCTCATGTTTACCCTGGGCTATTTCTGCACACTCACATCATACCCGCTCCTTGTAATTTCTCATGAGCCCCCCCCCCAACCACACCACACCATTACCCCCCCTCTCTCATCCCCGTTTTTTCTTTCCCCACTGGAGTCCTGGAGGGTTATGTGAACGGCCAGGGAGGAGGGCTGAGAAAGAGACGAGAGGAGTGTGAAAGAGGAGAGAGATGTTGTGGGGTCATCACTGAGTCATCATATTCCCTGGTAAGGTTGTGTGTATTGGTGTGTGTGTTCAGCTGTTTTTCTAAAAGTGTGTGCAAATGTCTGAGTGGGTGGTGAAGTTTGCACATTCCGGCGAACAAGTGTATTTATGTGTGTGTGGGCACGAGTTTGTACATGCGTGTGTATTTTAAAATGTGTTAATGCCACTTCCTATTTGTAACAATAATACACACATGATGTTACCACATGTTATTATAGACTATTTATTTTCCCACATACTAACAAGCATCAGAGCTACTCCTTGTGTATGAGTCTTGTACTTATAGTTCTCACAAGATGTGATCTTAAGCTCATTTGATTTCTTAAAAAAATTTCAGGCAGAATTAAGCAAAAAAAGATTGTGATACTGTAAAGAAATTGAACTGAAGGTTTAAAAGGTTAGCACTACAACATGTCTACTACTATTCTTTACTAATAGCTGAAATATAAGTCTTTGCATTACACATGTAGTATCACAAAATGAACCGATTTTCTCGAGGTGGCAAATGCAGTCCCCATGTCTATACTGTGTCTGCCCTACAGACTATTGCATTTCCAAAACTCCATCAATGATAGCACACTGCTGTTGGAGTTCAATAAAGAAGACCTCGCTGAATAAAAATGAAATGTTGCAAATGAAATCCATACAGCCAGTGGCTTGAACAGATGGATTTGGCTTCATTGGTTGAACAGAGTAAATATTGGTGTTCAGCATGTGGAGAATTGTGGTCAAAACTGCCCTGATGTAAATAATGAAGTCCGACCGAAGAAGTTCCATAACTCACAAACCCAAACATGAGTGCATGCAGTACTACCCACAGGTCAACACCGTAAACATGGTGCGTCACTGCCCTGTACTTACACGACTGAAGTCCAAGAACTGAGACGAACGTTTCAGTGATATTTCAAGAAGTTCAAAACTAAGGAATGAAGGAATGTTGAAAAGCGGAGTGGCAGTCTCAAAGATTGGACAAAAAAATAAATAAATCAATCAAAAACACAAGAGCGATTTGTATAAAACATTTTCATCAGCTGCTTTTTTACTATGAAATCCAAATAAGGAGATGTTACTTATTGTTATTTATTGATTTTTTTTTTTTCCTTATTGGAAAATGTTAAACTTCAGTTGTGTATGAACATGTGACATTCACAGGAAGTAAAGTACAAATGCCATATTATTTAGATTTTGCAGAGGAAAAGTAAAATCATCTTGCGCTTGAAAATAGCACATGGTGATCACAATACTTTACTAATCCTATTTGATATCTGTGACACCTTGCCAATCATTGAATCAAATTTTTATATAAAACCATTATCACAAATGACGCACCATCTGTTTTCTATCTTGACATATATGAACCGTTTTTTGCTGACAGGGTTTGGCTCCTTGTTTTACAGCCTTCCTTAAAATCTCTGCTCGATATCACCCAATCATATCCCTGTCGTCTTTCTCTCTGTTTCTCAGCCTTTTCTCCTTTCATCTCTTCACCTTCTCCTCCTCTTCGCCCGCCCAAATATCTGTGAGGCCTGGAGTTGCCTCTCAACAGTAACTCAAGCCATAAACAAACTGCCTTACATGCTGTAATCACAAAACCCAAACTGCCAGACATTAAAAAGGGCCACGTTTCATCTCACTACAAAAAAGAAGGGGGAAGAAAAAATGAGCAAGAGGAGGATAAGAAAAAAGGAAGGGAGCTCTAGTGTTTTAGCCTCCTCCTCTTTTCGGATGCAGTGTGTAGTATCAGTTTGCTAAAGTGCGACTGGGAGGAGAGATAGATAGCGATGGAAGACGAGCATATCTTTGAAGAGTTCCACATTGCCCTGTGCTGATCAAAGTGCTCTACAGCCTTTGTGGCTAATTGTGGGGATTATCTGTAAGTGCTTGGAAAAGTCCAGCCTGGTTTTATGGGGTTGATGTCAAAACACACACATATAAAGACACACACAGAGTCTTTATATATGCTGGTTCATCCGATAATCACAGAGGAAACGCACAACAGAATGATTGCTGAAGTACTTGTATACTTGTAGAATGAGACAATGGCATAAAATAGGACATGAAGCGGTCTGAAAAGTGAAATACTTGTGTTAAAATGGGAAACGATGCCAGAGACATGAAAAACCCGACACTCACACACAGCGGCAGACATATCCTGTCGTGTTGATCCAGTTTCAAGGACAGTGGCGAGACTTGGAGGGTTGGAGTGCCAAACGACTTGTCAGTGTCAGTTGTAAAGCTGCCTCCCCTAAAGCCACTTCCCCCTCCGACACACACACACGCACACACACACACACACCGTACTTATGCACACACTCGCTCGAAGCTGTGGTCAGCTGAGCGGATCCTAAGTGAGGTCAGGAGTAGTTTGGAAACACGCACACGGCTCACAAAGAGACTTTCTTTCTAGGGTTTATGAGTCTTCTCTATAGTTTGCCTGACCACAGACACACACACACACACATTCACACACACATTTACACATAGAAAGCCGTACAAAAAAACTCACACAAAGCTGATATAGCGGATATGGTTTTGCAAGGGGGAGAAGGGTGTATGGTCGGCGTCAGGTCCAAGCAATTATCCAAGTGTCCAAACCTCTTTCAGGCAGCCACGGTGGAGCCAGACAGAACACACGCACATACACACTCTCACTCACTCACACATAGACACTGACACAACTCAACCTAGGGATTTGCCCAGGATAATTCCACTTCTATTCACCATGAGAGGTTTTACAAGGTTAGGTCCAAAATCTCTGAGCCACTGCTAACTACAAGCGGACTACCAGCTGGCCCTTGGCCTCCAGTCTGAAAGCTCAAGTACTTGATTCTGGCCTGTTGAATGGCCTTTTGGGCTCGGGGCCCTGAAGACCTTTCCAATAAGACGAGCACAGGACACAATGGCAAGTGGCTAATCTTGTGTTCATGCAGCCTTTTGTTCAGGAGTGGGGGGCACTTGTTGAGGCGAGGCTCAGGTAAGGCAGTGTGTCAAAGGTTAAGCTGGGAGATTCAGACTTGCACACACAAGTTAATTAAAGTTTGTCTAAGGGGGTGAGAGTGTCTCTTGAGTAGGCCGCTAACGTCTGAGGGCTCCCCTGAGAAAGGAATGTTAGGGACTTCAAAGTTGGCCGATTGACGGTGAGCTGTTGTCAGAAAGTGCAGACATATAATCAATTAATGGGTAGTGACGTGTTCTTTTTTACACCTTATGGAGGCCGAATCAGTAACGCTGGAAAAACAAGGAACACTTTAGGTGTTTAAGTTCATTCTTGACCTGGAATCAGGCCACGCAATATACACCTGTAACCCACACAAATAACTGAACCTGCTGTATTTCAATCTGAGCTAACTAGTATTTACAAATTATTTTATTTATACACCAAACATCTAAATCCTGTTATAGTCAATTGAAGAAAGCTTCAAAATATCCATGATTTACACTACTGGTCAAAAGATTTACAACACTCCAATTTTCCAGAATTTCATTGAAAATGGTGTAGTTCAATGTCTCAGTGTCTGCAATTAAAAGCATAGAACAAATAAACAATTGAAGTAAAAAAAAAAGAAAAAAATAATCATTGAATCAATTTATGAACCAAAATTTATTCTAAACTTTGGACTCATCCCAGTCTCCACCTTTGGCAGATAGAACAGTTGAACACACTGGGCTCATTCTTTCTACAATATAAATCAAACTTTGTTCCTAAAGTTCTTCCAACTGTTGCAGACGTTCCCATAAATGTGGAACACTTGTAGGTGTCTTTGCTTTCACTCTTCTGTCCAGTTCATCCAAATCAGCTCCATGGGTTTAAGTCTGGACCCTGTCCTGGATACTCCATGTTTTCAAACTGACCTTGTTCTTTTTTCTGTAGGAGGTTCTGGCAGAACTTGGGCTGATGTTTTGGGTCATTATCACCAGGGTTTCTTTCAGTCTGTACAACAGCTTTCAGCTTCTATGTTCCACATGTCTGGAACAAACTCCCACAAAGCCTCAGATCAGCTGAAAGTTTATTTAAATCCAGGTTAAAGACCCACCTGTTCTCAGCTGCATTTGAACAGAGTCTTCATTCAGAAGTTTAGATCTGCACTGTTTCTGTTAAGCTTTAAGTTTTTATCTGTTTAATCTTTTTTTTTTTTTTTTGCTTTTTATTTCTTCCCTACTCTAATGCTCTTAATGTTTTATGTAAAGTAGTTTAAACCTGTATGTAAACCTGCCTTGCCTTAAAAGTCACCAACCCTGGATCCAACTAAACAGCCCCAGACCATCACACTTCCTCCTCCATGATTGACAGTTGATGTCACACACCAAGGAACCGTCCTTTCACCTACTTGACGGCGTATAAAAATCCAGTGGGTGGAACTTTAGATTTCATATCAGGATTCATCAGTCCATCACACCTTCTTCCAGTCTTCAGTCGTCCACTGGTGCTGATTCATGGTCCACACAAGCCTATTTTTCTTATTCTGAAGTCTTACCAATGACTTTCTTGGTACAACTGGACCCATCAAACCTTCAACTCAAAGTCTTCTGTTCATAGTTAAACTCAGACTTGTTTACTCCGCCCACTCCGAAACTGTGTTTGAAGCTGCTGTCCTGTCCTAATCCTTTTGACTCTCACAAACTTGTCTTCTGATGCTGTTGCGGCTTTGTTAACCCATTTCTTGGTCTCTGAAAATGGCCTAATTCTGAAATGTACATTATTTTTCAGTTTTTGTTAACCTTACCTTTTTTCTTTTACCTCTGGCAGTTCACTCTTTACCTCTGTATGATTTCAAGCTGTTCATTGGACTTGAACTGCTTGAATTTCAATTAAAAAAACAGGAAAAATCTGGGTGTTCCAAAACTTTTGACCAGTAGTGTACACGATACACAAACCTTTACTAACACTTGTTTAAATTCAACTAAATATAATGGCAGAACACATGACACCCTGAAGTAACCATGGTGACCATTGGTGGATCTCAAACATCTTAAATATGATACTGGAGTGATAAGAAGACTGTTAGACATGTTTATGGAAACCAGCAACAGCTAGGAGCCGGTGTCCTCTAAGACTAATGAACAGTGTTTGCTTTTACAAATACAGTATTAAGACATAAATATTAGGGGGGCACAAGGGGTGGGAAAGGCTCAATTGTTGCTCCCTTGCAGACTCATCTTTATGACACATTTACAGTCATTTGGGTTTTAGTGGATGGCAACCATGGACCTTGATTTTGGTACATCAACTCCAGAGACATCATAATTCTAATTCAGTTAATACTAATTGTATGACTTTATATATTTTATTTGGATATGATTTAACAGATGTTGTACCATTTATAACTTTCTGATTAGAGTCAACATGTCAAAAAAAGAAGAAAAAAGTAAAGTACCTGTTTCTGAAAGTCAGTTTTTTCTTTAAAAGGATATTCCTTACCCCTCTCACATTCTGCGCCCAATTTTTACAAAATCTTATGATACCATTGAATGTACACAAGCATATAAAGAAAACTATTGATTATGAATGGGCTACACAACACAATCCATTTTTAAAGCTATGTCAGACAGTTACTTTCATAACTTAGCACACACATCGCAAATAGAAATAGAATCATGGCAGTTGTTTAATGGATTAAAAGTCAAATTATTTAAAATTTTGACCTCAAATACTTTGAAGAACAAGTATTTTACAACTTGTGCATGTTCTTTCTTCCTTTCACCTGTTTACCAGCATGTGATAGCACTTCCAGCCTTCAGCGTCGACAGAGAGGGTTTTCATAAAAATGTAGGTTGAGTCACTTGAAAAGAAATAAAAAAAAAAAAAAAACTGAACAAAAGAGTGAATGAAGAAACAGACAGCAGACGTGAAGAAGAGGAAGAGAATAACCTCGGGAGGAATATAAAAAGAGAGTACTCTGGAGAAAGGGAGAAAGGGATGGAGAGGAAGGAAGGAGGAAGAGGAGGAGAGAAGATGAGCAGACAGTGTCCTTTATGTATTGGCTGAGTGTCTCCCAGGGCTTTTGTAATGCTTTATACAGATCCACTTTCCAAGGTCGCCGTACAGCTGACAGTCCAGCTGTTTTCATATTCAGTTTCGGCCTCGTTTCTCCCCTTTCTGTGTGTTTTTTTATGTGACTATAGGGCAGATGATTACTGGGGGGGGGGGGGCTTACCCACAGAAAAAGACAAAATAAATAAGAAGGAATTATAATCCAGATTAGGATTGGGGCTGGGTGGTTATGTATTCATTCATATATACACACAAATCTCTCACTTTTATTACTGAAGAAAAAAAAAAACAACCAAAAAACCCCACTATGAACAGTGAAGAATACAAACATGTCAATACTGCTGAGTACAGTCGTGTCAAAGTCAGACTGGAGACTCCAGGGTTCAACCTGTAGCGCTAACAGAGGGGCTACCAAACAGTGGTGTTAGCTTAGCCAGAGCTGCTAACAGCAGTCTGTAAAGGTGCTTTCACAGAGCGTGCCTGAGTCCGTACTCTACTTGAATATGTTCACACTTTTCCCGTAAATATTGCGTTGACAAGCACGTACCGGAGTACGAGTGGGTGTTACAGGGCTGAAGCAGTAGGTGGCAGTGTGGAAGGAATTCTGTCGCTATCCAACAAACGCGGAAGTCAGAAGAAGACAAACTCTTACATCATCAACCGAGCCGCAGTACTTGTCTATCTGTGATCCTGTTTGAGACAAAGTGAAGAAGAATGACCTCTGTTGTCTCTGATATATCACTGAGTGGTTTGGTCGTTAAGGCGAGCCTGTGCCACGCGGATCCGAGGCTTTTTCAGGAGAATCAGGAGCGGCATCTATGGTCATGTTAATTAACTCACTTCCGTTGTTGGAGTGGTGATTAGAGCACGTCCGGTCTCGGGCACAGATCGCATTCACATGGCAACATACCGTGCAGGAGTCCGCGCAATCCCAAGACTGTACTGTACGGTACTTAGGTACAAGCACGGAACGTTTCCTTTCACATGGATAAAAGTAAGTGGACTCTGGGCTCAAACGTACTTGGATACACTGTGTGGAAGTGCACTAAAACTTACTGAGGAAAGGTGCACTGCCAGTGTCACTGTGATGACGCCACCTTTCATGATCTGTTAGTCCAACATTTACTGTAGAATTCTTCACAATAAAACTCTCTATTGAATTGCATTTCTCTTTGTCTAGCAACGTATGAACATAGACTTGCTTCAAGGCTGAGATTCACAGAACAACTTTAGTTTAGACTTTAATAAGACACATTGGCCACAATAGCAACAGTATCATAAAGATCTATAATCATTACCATCTTCAGTTACAAGGTTAAGTATTGAGGATGAAAATAGTACCCCTAAAAAGAAAAAAAATTGTGGAGTTTATTCACCTTGTCTGTGTATATTGTAAATCTTCGGCACTTCTATAGTTCTTTTCTACACCTTAGTACTCATATTGCTTTACAAAGCCTCACATTCACATACACCAGTAGGAGGATACTATACTAATGTACCATACAAGGAAGGTACTAATGCCAGACCTATTGGGAGCAACTCAGGGTTCAGTGTCAGGCTCAAGGAAATTTCAATATGTCAACAGTGGGAGCCAGGATTTAAACCGCCAACCCTTTGGTCATTGGACAACCCGCTCTACCAACTGAGCCTCAGCCGCCCCAATTGTGAGATTATTGTGAGATGAAATGACCTTATAGTGTTCACGGGCACGTCTTTAACACACACTAACTTCCATGTCCATGTGTCAATACTTGGCACTATATTGAAATAATATTCCTGTAGTGATATTTTGTCCCTGGTTCTAGTGACCGCGATACTTTAAAAACCAATATTTTATTAGCTTCAACAGGTAGCAGACATATTGGCTCTTCAGTGTCCTTTAGAAACATCTCCTTCATACATTTGTTCAGTGTTGATTTGCGAGCAGCGCAAGCCAAAACGCACTCAGCTGAAAAATGCTGACGTCAATAAAAGAGAAAAGATAAAGATATACATACATGTCCTAATCTGAGCCTCTCGTAGAATGGATGCCTATAGATTTGTCTGCGCTGTCAAAATGTCACGTCCATGTGGCATGGATAACACAGGAGTGACCCCATGGTGACCCCTCCTACCATCTGCTTTGACTGGGTTACGCCAGCCATTCAGTTCACCTCCCTACACGGTTACTGACCCATTCCACATGCCAAAAACAAGACAGATGCCCCTGATACCACAACTTCAACCCTTCCCCTGCCCCCCACCACCGCCTGACAGCATTTCAGCGCCTCTCCCAATCATCCAGATCAGACACCCTGAGCTCCTCCATCTTCCTCCTTTTCCAGGACCACGAGGCTACAGTCACTCTGTGAGGAGACATATGCTATGTGATGACGGCGGGGATATATTAGTGTGACACACACAGGTGGGGTTTACATGTTCTGAGCATGTTCATGTGAATATACGTACACATGCAAATGTTTTATAGGACCTTAAGTATGAAAGACCATGAAACACTCTAAGTACATTAATCAAAGAACAAGTAACACGCACAAAACAGAATGAAAGAGCTTCAAACAGACAGACATAAAGTCATGCACGCATGCCCGCTCGGTGCATAGAGCCCCACAAACACACACACACACACACACACACACACACACACACACACACTGAGGAGGCTGTGGTCCATCCTCTGACCGGTTGGTGACCTGACAGCCCAGCAGCTGCTAGCTGTTTGATGTTTCACTCTGAGTATCACATTTCATTTCCAGACTCTTCAGCCAATAAGAGAAAAACAGAGAGACAGAAGGAGGCTCTTCTTCCTCTTCTTACCCTCTGCCACAGCTCCGACGACCAAAACACCAACAAGAAACAACACCGCCTCATAGAAACCACATTCATATGCAAATAAACAACAACCGAAAATGCAACACAATGTACATGTGTAATGTAATGCTCCACATGACACTTTTATCTCAAAAATAATTAAATGTTTCTAAAGTCCAAAACTGTTGATTGTGGACATACCGTTCACAATTTTTTTTTTCTCTGATGAATCCACACACGTGAGTCATAAAACCGGCTGATTACACGTTCATTAAAATGTAACCAGACTCAAATCTTTTTCCAAACTTACGAGAAGCCTTTATAGTAAACACCTTAACACCTACAGGAGTCAGGATAGGAATATGGCCTCCTGCTGTGCAATGAGGAAAAGCAAAATAATCCAAACTTCCTTGAATAAAAAAAAAATCTTCCTTGGGAAAAAAAAAACATTACGCATATAATATCTGTTATGTAACAATTGGATGCACTGAGTAGAAAACGTCAACACCTAAGCACAGAAAGCAGTTTTGTGCAAATTCATAAGCACGTGTATGTTTATGTTTATACATAAGTGCACAGTCCTGATGTACAGCTTTGACTCAGTGGTTAGTACATAATGTCAGAATGTATTCACACATTAAGAAAGCAAAATGACAATGGCACATCAGGGAAGTGTGTGTGTGTGTGTGTGTGTGTGTGTGTGTGTGCAGCAGATGGAGTCAGGCTGGACATTAGACCCTCTGGCCTGATGACATGAAGTCATCACATGACAGCAGAGCTGAACACTGCCTTCAGAGACACAGTCAGTCACACACTCGCTTTTTATAACATCATATCCAAGCACATGACACAAGTAAATGTAATTTATTAAATCTATATAATATTCTGGTATTAAACACATAAACTTTAAGTTAGTACGTATGCATGTTTTCTTTTATGGCTTTACATCCATCCAGTGTCTATCTGAGTTCAGTTTAATTGAATTAGAATTATGGAATTACTGCATTAACAGACTGTGGCCTTTCAGTACAGTTCACAATTTTATTTTTACTCTCTTCAGGTCAAAGTTTTTCAAAGAAAAAAATGTTTTTAACCAAATCCAATAACATAATTTATTAAGTTTTAAGGCTGCCTTTTATGTTAAAACAAATTACATGAATAACTGCATTAATACATAAAAAGACAATAGAGCTGACTAAGGGAAAGCGTCCATGAATCCGAATGAGAATGTACTTTGTTTTTTTCTCAGATATATCTAGAAAATATATTAGTACATATTATTAGAAACTTAAAGTCACAGAAAAGAGAAGCATGTAATATACATTATGCAAATGAGACCCATGTACAATATAAATGAATGTAACCAAACAACATTATCATACTGTACACTGTACCAGTCATATAAGACAAATGGTTTCTATGTGTTTCCATCTAAAGAGTAACTTTAGATGAAGCCACTTAAAACTTTTTTTTTTTAATCAAAAGGCATTACGACTGGGTACATTTAGATTAATTTAATAACTCTGCCTTGCTTATTTGACTACAATGTGGCTCTAACACAGATATCAACACAGATTTGCTGTGAAGAATTACACAATCCGTAAAGTTTCAATACATTCAGAGTAAATAATCTTATTTCGCTAACGGATTAAATAAATGAAAAGTAAAGGGCACTCGGTACAGCACACATCTCCGCCAAGACCCCACGATTATGCAGTTTTATCAACAAATCTTCTTGTAACGCCCCTTTAATCTGCGTCAACATGAAATAAGTTCATGCTTGGCCACTGCCCTACCCTTCCACCACATTTCATGACAATCAGCGCTCTAGTTTTTTAGACAAAGTAGTAAACAAACCAACAGACGCAGATGATTACATTACCTCCTTGGCGGAGATAACCAGTGGCTTCCTAGAGCAGTATATAGAACACATATGAACAAAAATAAATAAATACCATGTCCAAATAAATCATTTCTCAACCACTAAAATTAGTGTTGCATGGTCTGAGAAGTGGCTGCAGTTCTTATCAGGAGAAACAAGCATGAGGAAGAAACAGGAAGGACAGAACGCAGCGACAACTTTTTATTTTTTATTTTTTTTTAGAACGGAACAGAAAAATCACTTGCTATATCTTTAACCTTTAAAGAACTAAAGAGCCACTTCACAAAGACAAAGAGTGGCTTAATTAAGCATCAGCACGAACCATCGGTAGAATTTGTGTTTGAGAAATTCCTTTGTTTCAAGGGAAAGGGGAGGAACTTTAGCAGCTTTCCATTTGAGCAAAAAATACAACTAGTGTAAAAAAGATGGATGTTGTGTCTTCGCTCATGTCCTTGTCTTTCCCTCTGCTGTTAAGAGGATCTGGCCTCTTAGTGTGTGGCCACTCAAGGGTGAGAAGACGAAGAGAGACTCCCCCAGGCTAAAGGGCAGCTTTAGTCACTTCGTGCACACACACACAAACATGTGAAGAGAGTCTCAAATAAGCATCTTTACCAGGAATTCAGGAATAAAGAGGCTTCGGCGCCATGTGTGGCTGCTCACCCTCGACTGAATACACTCACAATCACATACACGGACACGCACGTGTGTAGATGCTATGTACTCCAGAGGCAGTCACAAATGCAGAAAGTGTGCACACCCTCTTACACACATTCCGCAATCACATAACATCAACTTATCGTGACCTTTTTTCTACAGAAAGGCTGTATACAGCACAGTGCATTCCTTCCTTCCTGTTAGAAAGTGGGATAATCGCTCTTTGTTTGGTGAGAAGGGGCTGACCAGTGGGCCTGACATGTAAGCTTATTACCTCCTTTATCCTTCAGCCAGCGCTGTGTACAGTACAGATTTCTACACTAACACTGCTCACTGAAGGTGTTGTGTCACATTGTGTCTGGTGTCGGTGAAGGTGTTTTTTTTTTTGGTTAAAAAGCGCTTTTCAAGTTCAAATGTAGCTGCAATGTGAGGGTACTTATGCATCAAATACTGACACTAACACTATGAAAAGACTGATTGAAGATTTATTCAGATTAGATTCAACTTCATTTACACAGTAGGTAATGATGTGATGATAATCCATTCAAAGGGAAACCACAGACATCGCACCATAACGCACGTCACTGCAAGTTCAGTTAAAGAATAACATTTGTGAGCTAATGCTAAATCAAAAAAAGATGACAACGGAACTGTATTTATCCATTAATTCATGTAGAAGACAGATTGTTACTTATCTTTGGACGAGTTGAGACTGGATGATGTAAAGCAGCTCTTATGTGTCTAAGTGTTATAAACTACAGTCTAAAACATTTTCAGCAGTGATACTTTATGTGGGAAACAACTGAAATGACATTGTTATTTAGCTGCACTTTCCTTAAACAGTCAATAAAGCAAATTTTAAGACTTTCTACTAACTGCACGAGTGTTGTGCACTCATTTAGATGCACAGCTTTCTGTGTTTGCAGATAATTTTCCTGTTCTTTAGTTGTTTAAATATCTGTGTACCATAATGTGCAATAAAATAACTTCTTGACAAATGGCTACAGACATATTTCTATAATTCCTTTTACTATTCTTGACTGGAGTAAAGCTGAAATGATTACGTTTAGGTCACAATACACTTAATGCCTTTCAAAGACCTTTAAACTGTCTGAAAACATTCATCTTGACTGTGTGAGCACAAACATGCACACTGAAGGGAAGCAGGGATACATATGCGCACGCACATACACATAATATTAAACCTAACACAGACATATTGCCTTAATAGTACGTGACCTGTTCCTTTGGCCTGGCTTACCCTTCTCAACACCCCCATAAACATGACAAGGCCTTGGGATCAAAGCTGTCTAGGCCAACAACCCCCCCCCCCCCCCCCCACATACACACACACACACACACACACACACACACAGAAAAGGGTCTGTGTCTTTGCCCGTCATCAGTGTGATTAGAGCTGCTGGTCCAACACTGTTCCCACATCACAGCCTTTGGCAGAACTCGACTCTGCTAAGAGGCATTAAAAGCTGTAAGCTTTACACCTGGTTACCAGTGAAAGGAAAACACGTTTGTGCAGATTAACGTCTTCATCTGAATTCTAGAAATCCAGAGCTGCTTGTACATGAACGGCCAAAACAACTGCCTCCCGTTCACACCTCATACAGATCAGATGTAAAAAGTAACATTTCCAATTATTTGATAAAAGACAGAACATCTCAGGTTTACTTTCTTTACTGACAGTAAGCAGGAATACTCATAAAGAATGTTTGAATTAACACATTTGTTTTGATTTTAATGTAAAAAAAACATAAAAATGTATTGCATTAAAACAGATGTGCAGCCTATTCTGGGCAGTGATTTAATTTGTTACTCAAACGTTGACAAAATCACATTTTTCACATCTATTCTTGTGTTACAATTTAGAATAACTTTTTTTGGTGGTATGAAAGTGGCACAATACATAACTGTTAGACTGTTTTTTGGTTTAGATTTTATTATTGTAAAATTTCATTCCCTGTAGTTTTTGAAAACTGCACAATTATTGTTTTTTTTTTTTTAATTTGCATTTACCAAATAGTTTTTCATTGCTGGTTTTAATTTTCCTTAAGTCTAATAACTCTAATAACTGTGTGTGGTACAAATGCTGATCTCTGAAAAGACTATGAGATTACCGTGGACCGTTCAGGGAAGTTCTGGTCTATTAAAATTAGCAGAGAAATGAATGGGTCTGCTGGACCGACATGCCCAGATGCAGGCGTCCAAAGAGGTGTGAAGCAAAGGAGAAAAGATGCAGATTTGGCACTAAAGCAGCGGGCCGGGGGTAATGGAGAAGACATGCTACCTGAGTGTGATTCTGTCTGTGAAAGCCATTAGACCATACTGCTCCAATGAAAGCCATTCTCAGCTTTGCGTGCAAACCCATATGTGTGTTTGTGAAAATGTGCATGAGAGTGCTTTTACAGCCCCTGCTTACCAGTGAACCACTTCAACTGTATAGCTGTGTTCGTCATAAGACGGAGAGCACGAGCCCTTCGGACATGACCGACGTCTGACCTTGAACTTCTGAACTCATTCCTGTACGGTCATTTTGAAAAAAACAAGGAATTTTCCCAAACACTTAAATAAACACACTCAGGTGAGAGGAAATTAAAGCAAATTCTCTTCATAACGGGTATTGAGAGCACAGGTAGAGCTTGGGTTACGAACAAGTTCTGTTCCTACGCTGTCGACGTAGAACTGGGCGGTATGACCAAAAATTTATATCATGGTATTTTTAAAAATTATCACGGTATTTGACAGTATTTTTTTATTTTTTTTGCAAAGATGTTTACGTTATGTTTACTTTCATACAATCTTCGTATTCCAGGATATGATTGTGGCGGAGGT
>JAPSES010000144.1:897223-917625 GCA_029822895.1 Maxillicosta whitleyi | reverse complement strand
CCCGCCCCGCTCCAGTGGTGGCCCTCACCTCAGTGTTGGGTTGCTAAATTGGCCCTGACCCATCAAAACTTTGAGAACCCCTGGTCTAGTCTTTGCAGTTCATTTTCTAAAAAATCTAACTACTCTCCTTCCAATCTTGTGACAAAAAACTCTCTTAGAATATGGCGTCAATTTAGAAAATATTTTAATCTGACTCACTCCAGTGGTTTTATGCCCATATTTAATAATGATATTTTCCCTGCCGCAATATCGGACTCTGCTTTTCGTCTGTGGTACAATAGTGGCATAGTGTTTTTCAATGATTTATTTTTAAGTAACACCTTTATTTCCTTTGAGACTTTAAGGAAGAATTTTTCACTACCTCAGGTCCATTTCTTCAGATATTTACAGGCCCGTAGTTTTGCCAGAGAACATTACCCATTTCCACATTTACCTGATAATGATTTACTTGACAGAATACTTGGGAGGGATCCAACTCTTAAGGGCAACATTTCTTTTATGTACAATATTATTTGGAATTTTACAATGCCTTCAACTGATAAGATTAGATGCACTTGGGAACAGGACCTTGGTGTTTCAATCCCAGCGTTCACCTGGGAAGGTTGCCTGGATTGGATTCACACATCATCTTTATGTCTTAGACACAATCTGATTCAGTTCAAGATTTTACATAGGCTTCATTTTTCCAGGGAACGATTGGCTAAAATTTACCCCAACACTGACCCACATTGTTTGAGATGTCATCACGGCCTGACTACTCTTGGACATATGTTCTGGTCGTGTCCATCACTAACTAACTTCTGGACACAAATATTTGATGGTTTTACACACGTGTGTGGCAGGGACATCCCATTAGACCCAATAACCGCTGTCTTTGGAGTTATAAGTGAAAATGTTCAGGTCTCTACGTCTCAAACATACGCCATTGCTTTTTCTTCACTTCTAGCTAGGAGACTTATCTTACGGCAGTGGAAATCTGCCAATCCTCCATCTTTCCATTGTTGGGTGAAGGAAGTCCTAGCTTTTTTGCCCCTTGAAAAGCTTAGATACTCAAGGGGTAGGTCTTCTGGCAGATTTCATAATACATGGAAGCCTTTTCTAGAGTTTGCAGACAGCCTTTCATTATCTTGAGCGTCACTGGTACATATATCACTGGTGTGGTGGGACGCTTGGTACTGTACAGTTGCACTGAATGTAAATAAACACTCAGAACTTGTTTACAGTTTGTGTCTGAATGTTAGAATGCTCCTTTAGGTAGCAGACTCTTTTTTTTTTTTTTTTCCCCTTAATTATTATTATTGTTGCTATTTTTATGATGAGTATGATTATTGTATTACTGTCATTTACTTTCCTCATGTATATCAAAGTCTATGTTTAATGTATTTTATTTTATTTAACTTACATTCAAATCATTGTATCAAACTTAATGTTATATGTGTTGTGTACTCCTGGGTGGGTGGGATATGGGTTGTTGTTACTGTCTGTATAATTGTGAAAACTTAAAATAAAGTTACAAAAAACAAAACAAAAACGTGTGTTTCCATAGTATAGTCATCCATTGGTATTCCTTCCAGACCATGCAGGCGACTCTGTTAGGGTCAGGGATGGGGTCTATAGGGTGGGATTTTGTCTCCGCTGTTATATAATATTTTCTCTGTGGAACTTAATGTTTGTACAACTGGTTGTCTTTTTGGACAGTATCTGTGTAATCATCTGATGTATGCAGATGAGCTGGTCCTGTTGTGTCCCCACAGGGCAGCACCTTTTAAGTCTGTTCCCAGTACGGCACACAAACACAAAGCCGTACAAAAAGAGGATGATCTAAACCTGTCATTTACAGATTTTTACTTGTGTGGAAATGCTATCACTGTCACCGATGAAATCAAGTATCTTGGACATTATATTAAGAGTGACCTCAGTGATGACAGAGATGTCTACTGGCACCGATGTAAACTGTGTGGGCAGGGGAACATGTCTGCCCGCAGGTTCCATATGTGCTCTGTCAAAGTAAAAAGTGCACTTTTCAGAACCTTCTGCTACAAAAACAGATCTGTGCATCTGGTGGCTGCTTATAATGACTCGATGAGGGTCCCAACACATTCTAGTGCCAGTCAGATGTTGCTATGGGTGGTAGAGTGGTTCGTCCAATGATCGAAGGGTTGGTGGTTCAAACCCCAGTTCAGACTGTCAAAGTGTCAAAGAGAGACACTGAACCCTAGGGTCTTACAGCGCCTTGCACACAACTGTTAATTTCATTGTACCTATGACAATAAAGGCATTGTGGAGTTCGATGCTGCTCATTTTATTCGTGTGCATTTACAAAATTATCAAACTCAGTTGTACAAGCAGTAGTCGTAGTTCACAGCTTCTGTTCACATCTAATCAAGCCTTTATGTATGAGCGAAATATGGATTTATAGTATTTTTTTTATTTGTTTTATTTCATCCTATGGACCAAGTTCTTGTGTCCTTAATAAAACTTGAATGAATATTCTTCAACTGTAAGCCATATTGAGTCTTTACTAATTTCTTTACTTTCTACTGAGGAAGATTAATCAAACACACTGAATTGTCTGTTAGAAATTTCATTCATATTTGAGCATTTTTATGGTTAAGTTAAGACACCAGCAATGGTGCATAAAGCACAAGGAAAGAGACAAAGGCTTGTGTTGAAATGAATAAATTCTGCAAATTACAAAGCATCTCACACTGTACAGTCAGATACATATGTGTTTGGACACTGGCACAAACAGTGGATTTGAAATGAAGCAGTCAAGATGCAAGTATGGACTTGACTTAACTCAGTGAACAAAATAATTCTGTGATCATTTTAGTTGTAAAATGTTGCCTTCTAGGACTTTTACTGTTGCTGAACTCATAGGACCATGATTTCTCTTTAAGAATGAACCAAATTGTCGATTCCGCCAACCTTAGATTTTTTATTATCTCACTGATTTATTTTGGTATTTCAGCAAAATAACAAAACCTGTGTCACTGTGTAAATACACACATGGGCCTGACTGTATGTAGTAATATTTAAACCAAACTATAGTGATAATGTCAACTCCAACAAATACCTTTGTTTCGTATATTTGTCATTCACTTCCGACCAACCCGTCCAAATAGAGAACATGCAGCATAACAGGACATCCTTCAATGACATTATGTTATGATTATATACACCTCCATATTCTGCGGAAACACAGGAGTAATTTAACTCAAGGACTGAGCTGATAATGACAATCTTTGGCTTTTGGGGAAGTAGTATAATGTTATAATGCAAAAAAAAAAAAAAAAAAAAAGATTGGGGCTGCGAGATGTTTGTCAATGGATGTCATACTTTAATTCCTCCTCCTCCAGACGGTCTATAGCAATTTATTTTAACTATAACTACAATTAAATTGAAAGTGCTTCTCAAATATGTCAGAAGTACCTAATCTAAAAAAGTTAACTATAATGGTGACACATTAATAACTGCTCCGTTTTGAAAAGACATTATTAGGTTGTGATGACGTCAATGGATAATGTTTTTAAGGAGCACTTAGATACATTTTTTGGGGGGAAACGGATGTTCTAAAAACAGAAAAACCTTCACAAAGAGGTTTTGGGAATTAATAAACGGGTATTTGTCATGTTCATAACTTACTGGAAGTGGCTTCAACTGGCTGTAACCTGCCTTGGTGAAAAAAAAAAAAAATGGACGGTCATTCTGTAATTAAAATAGAGGCTCAGGTCGTTTCAATTCACTGGGTGCTTTCAGAGGATTCATCAGGCTCTGACCAAGGGAGTTCATACTGTAACTAAGGTTGTGTGTGTTATTCTTCAGAGAAAGAATGTGTGTGTGTTTTCTCCTCTTCTCAGCCCCAGTGCCCCTGTGCCCTGGCCTCTCATCTTCCCCCACTGTGTGCGAGTTTATTCACAGGAAATGCAGGGGAGCCTCACGGGTGGCTGGGCTGATGCGAAGCGACGTGGCGTCTCCAGCGAGCCGGGAACTTAGCATGTCAGGCAGGTCAGCACGGGGCAAGCAGACAGTCGATAAAATATTCAATACAGCACTCCCAGTTCATGGATCTAATACCTCAGAAAAAAAAAAACCCTCCATCCAAAATCTAAAGAAAAAAAAAAATCATCATATCTCCAACCTGGTCTCTTCACACCGGCTGGCTCGGTGGGCTTATCAAAGTAAATACGCAAAAGTGTCTCGTCAGTGGAATTGTAACTGGTGGCACAACTGGAGTGGATTCATCTTTGCAGGATGTCTTATGGATTTCCAACCCTCCCTTCTTTTATTCCTGGGAGGGGATGCTTATTCTGGATGGGTTCAAGAGTGCATTGTGACCTTTTCCAGCATAGGCACTAGTACCGTTTCAAAGTAGCTGCGTCTTTTTTACCCTCCCTAACTTGTTTCTTGTTTGACACCACTTTTATTTCCTACGCTCTGCATCTTTCTGGAGCCCTGGGAGGAAGAAAACATACGGCAGAGTTTGACAGTGCAGCAGGAGGAGTCTGGAAAGGCTTGCTATGGAATGCCTTGTGTCACTTTAGCGCAATGGGCGCTAATCCCAATTAGCATCACTCAACTGCAGTGAGTGCGCATCACATCGACTCAGCCTCTGCTTAGACAGGCGCCCTCCGTGGACTGGGCGGATACAGTGAAACACCAGCTGCTATCGGCCTGTTTTGCTGATTAACCCAGACACTAAGATGTCGTTGCTGTGTCTTTTGACTCCCGAGCCGCCTCCTCCTCCCATTGTTGTCTTCGGGTAGCTTCCGTCTACTTACATTTTTAACAAGCGTCTCCTCTGTCTCCATCTCTTTTATTGTGTCGTCTGAGTGCGTGGTATTTTATTACTTACACTGCATAGATTGGTTGAGTACACTGGATCAGTGTTACCCACTCAAACGGTTTTCCTTTCTCTCACTGAATAATTAATGGAAATGGATGGTTAAGGACAAAGGCAGTGAAGACTCCATTAAGGGGCGAGATGTTGAGAGGTGCTGACTTCATCATTGGAGTTGTTAGCGCCAGAGGTAGTAATCAGATTCAGATAGTATTCTACGACAGACCTAAGAACAAGGTTACTAAACAAATACTGCACATTTGTCAAAGGCAGCCAGAGATGCTGAAAGCTGCTGTTGTACTGAATTATGTCGTGCAGAGATTCCTTGCATATATGCTTTCATTGGACACCTGGATGGGTTTTGAAAAATACTAAAAACGCAGTGTTTGGACTAACAAGGTAATGTGGGCAAAGTGAGTGGGTGAGAACACAGTTTTTATGAAGTACAATTGGGAGCTAACCTAAGTGATAAAAATAGCTGAATCTGGCTGTAAGGGGTTTTGTTTTTGCTTTTCCAAAGGCACGTCATAATACATCCCAGAGTTTCAGGGCCCTGCAGCTTTCAGATACCTATAAATAAATGCTTTCCTGAGCTTTACGCTCTCTCTCTCTCTCTCTCTCTCACTTGCAGACACATACTCATGCAGGGGCTGGAGCCGAGTAAATAGCCCCCTTCTGATGAAAAACATTCCAACACTACCAACACCGTGAAAGGGGAGTGGATGGTGGATGGGGTGGTGGTGGCAAGGCTTTTAAAATGGACTCAACTGCCTGTTTTCCCCAAGAACCATTTTCACTGCCACCATTTTCACTGAGAAAGAAGCCCTCAGTGCTCTCCAAGGGTTTACTGCGCTTAGTTGCAGACAGGGATGAGCTAAGTCTCTTCTTGAGCACTGCATGTTCCAGACTGGAGGAGAAATTTAACCCCTCCCACCTCTTACTTTCTGTGCTTTCAAAGACAAGTCTCAAAAAACATGTCTTCGCATTTTGAGTTGAGTGAATATGATACGATGATCTTTCTTCAGGACAGATTTATCAAACAGAAGATTAAAAATATAGTGGCGGTTACAACAAATTATAGTCATTGGTTTCTAACGACAACAATCAGCTCCAGGGCCATAGAGTGTCATTCGTCTTTTGAGCATTTTAATATTTTGTAAGAAAAACTGTAACTCTACTGATGGATCTACCGTCTAAAACTAGAAGTGTGGACTGGCTTTCCCCATTAAGGGTTATTTTAATGGTTGCTTTACTTATTTTTTCATCACTGAATACTGAAGAGGGTCATCATGAAATGGAAATCTAAACAAGATACGTGTAAGGTCAGGAGAAAGTATCCTCATACATAAATTGCACACGATCCTGTCAGTTGTTTTTAAGGAGCTTAACTTTTCAAAAACAATGAATATAGATCTTGTCAGTGTGAATAAAATGACTTACTTCAAACTAACCACAGCTATTCCCTCCGAATCATGACTTAGGAAAGAAAAACTTTACACAAAAGCTACATAAGGAGTCGGGGTAAAGTAAACGTAATCCATTGCCGTCACTCTTGGAAGTTATGGGAAGACAGACTGGTGTTGCTGACTTCAGGAATGCTGCTGGTTCGGAGTTGTAAACGGAGTTGGCCTTCTCCAACAATGGGGCATATTTTGCAAGATGCTGGGAGTCGATAGCAGGCGTCCGCCGTGACAAAGGGCCACTTCTCCGGCTCCGTGAGAAAGGCATGTTAGTTCAGCTCTTTGATACAGGACACTGTTTCTCTGACCGCCATTCATTACCATGTATAACAGACAACTCAATGGACATTGCGCATTAGGCATAACTTGGCCCTCCTACGCGCTCTCAGAGGCTGTATTATGGAGGCCTGAGAGCCAGGCTCAACTAAACACTCCTAGGTGTCCCATAAAATGAACTTAGAGTGTAATACTGGGCCTAGGATAAGAAAAAAAGGTTATGTTCTGTCTTTTTCTGTCTCGATTTTTCTCAGTAGTTGAGACATGAGCTGCCTCGAAGCCCAGGGCTTTGGCTGAGCATCGGAAGAATAACATGGCAGAGACATCCACATTTGTTTCCACTTATGTTACATGATCTTTAAGAGCCTAATTTGAACAAATCCCTTGCTTCGACCGCACACTGTACTTTCTGAGAGGGCTCTTAACATATATACACTGGGTGTTAATGTCATGCTCAAAGTAAACAGCAGAATGGTCAGAGTTGGGTAGAATGTGTCCTATTTTTGGGCTGAAATACTTGTAGTCTTTTATTAAGAAACCAAATGAAATGAAGCAACAGCAACAAAGGCTGCCTGGACCCTGTCATTTCTGGGCCACTATAAGAATTCGGTAGTGCAGTTTCTGAATAATCTTTCTTAAGTTCTCAAGACTGACATTACTAAAAAAACAAAAGCAGAGTGAATGTTAATGTTAAAAGCAGGATGAGGACACTGAATGTTTAAAAACATCAGAGGAGGGATCATGTGGATGTAATTACAGTCATTTTAAGTCCTTCTTGACCATTAACATATATAAATTTACACTAACTCTATTGTGCAAAATTATAAAACAAAAGCTGACCATCCTACCAGGAGAAAAAATAGTGCCAAACATTTTAATATTAGGGATAAAAGGTTAAATATGTGATTTCAAGTGCACAAAATATTCACAATAATGTCACTGATTTTGAGTAAAAACTAGAGTTTGCTAATCCGACAGGTTATGCTAGTCCTAATAAAATAGGGTTATAGCCTGTGGCACCTGGTGAAATAGTTTTTAGGTGGGGTGAACTATAAGCACAATATGCACCAACATTTTTAAATAATTAAAATTACTATAAAAATGCACAAAATAAGTTTTCCTTCATTTATTTGTAAATTCCACCCGTCTATCCTTCAAAAATGCAAATGTTTCCATATCTCTACCCACTGATCCATTCTGCCGTTAGCATGTTTTACTGTTGTATTACCGACAGGCTGATTCCTTGATTCAGTTTCAGAGGAAGGTCTTGATTCTTTTTGAGATGTGATGTTTACTCCTGTGGGCGGGGCTTAGGCTCTCATATCTCTTGTATTGAGGGGGGTCTACTGCACATGTGCCGTTTATAACAGCACTGTATTACGGTAAATGCAGAGCCTTGGTTGCAGATTTTTGCGCTTGAATGTATATTATACACTGAACTCATGAGCTGTATGAGCTGATTTCATAAATCATTTTCTGTGATTCCTATTGTCTTTTTCTTCATACGAGACTGGTGGGGTGGTGTCCTAGTACCCAGTATTGACGATCCACTGCTAGTTAAAGTTAAAATGGTTATTGTAGTTAATAAAGGAATGAAAATTAAGTGTGAGAAACATTTTGTTAAAGGAGTCAATGCATCCCTTTAAGGCTTATCTGTGTTTATTTGCTTTATTTAGCAAATATTTTCACTTGGGACTCAAGGATAAAAATACTAAAGTTTGGTGCCAAAGTTCAAAGGTCAAGGTCACAGGATAGTGGATGCATCTGAATCTGAATGAACTCACAGATCTTGTTTCGCTGACATAAAAGTAAAAAACGAAGCCTGACAAAAAGCATGAATAGAAACTATATTGTGTGTTTATGAGGCTAGAAAGACAAAGCTAAAGGGCAGCTTCTCATTTCTGATGGTTATGAAATGGAACTTTACAATAATATCGGATTTATCTGGAAATTACAAGATCAAGGCAATGATTTGGAATTACCTTGAATATTACAAAATACATTTTCTACTGCTCTTTTCAAGTCATGAACAAAAACAGAAATAAAAAGATGCATCGAGTTTAATTCAATATAAAGTGGAAACATAAAAAAAACACAAAAAAAAAACAATAAATGCGTTCTAAGCTATTATCGAAGGCATGATAGGGACATTTTTTCTTGGCCAGTAAGTATTTCTATAAAAAAATTTGACTATATTTTATAACATCCAAGGAGGCATGTTAACAAAACCAATGTGTGAACCAAGTGGGGTGGTAGGAGGGTGGGCTCTGAAGCTGTAAGAGTTGTAAGTGCCTGAGGTTAAAGCAGGCTGCTCAGGGCTGTTCCACCACTTGCCGACTGCACACTGAGAAAACTCTGTTCAGCTCACTTTGCTCTGCACTCGCTGTGTGGTTGCACCTCCAGCTCATGCCTTTTTCCAAGTGCACTGAGAGTGTGCTACAGCTCTGGGGAACGCCAACGCTGTGTCGCAAGAAAATGAGAGAGACGGTGAGAAAAAGAAGAGGAGAGGAAAGGTGCTGGTGAAATGTTAATGTCTTGTCCTGTTCAATATCTGTATCTTTGGGCAGGGGGACGGCGGCTGCCCTCCCCGTCACGCTGTGATGCAAGAATACATGAAACTGTGGGAGGCACCACATGCGGATCAGAGTCAAGCTTGTCCCTTGTTTTTCTCAAGCACTTTCATCCACACACCCTCCCACACATAGACAACATAAACATTTCATGTTTGGTTAGTAGCCATGCATGAGGAATTCCCCCACCCTGTTGGTGTGTCATGTTTAGATTTCCTTCTTGTAGAAGTGAATTGTGGAGGACGAGCATCCTCACGCTCCCGCCAGCTCGAAACCTGACCTCCTTCTTTTTCTGTGCACACGTCCATGTCTACCTGTAGGCCAGTCATAACTTCCTCAGACAGTAGCTAAATCCTCTCACACCAGGAGGGGGCCACGCTGGGATCCAGTCAGTTATTGTGTGTCTGGTCTGGGGTAGAGGTCAGCAAAAGTTACAGAAAAGAATCCTGAGGATGGCGGGGATAAGAAGAAGGGTGTGTGTGTGTGTGTGTGTGTGGAAGAGGGGGCTGTGCGGGTGTGGGGAAGGGGTGTTAGGGTAATGTCTGGCAGATGACAGATCAGTGAATTCTTTCCTAGTGCCCACAAGGCAAAAGAAGCGGTGGTGTGGCAGTCACATCTTCAGAACACTTACAGTCTTTATCCAGCTCTTCTTCCCCCATCCTGGGGGGCTCAGCCTGCTGATTACTACACAGGAGGCTATTCAGTAACTGCCCCCTCCTCCCCACCCCTCTCACACACACACACACACGCACGCACGCACGCACACACACACAATATTTGCAATTGATTTGAAATATTTAACATGACACACACACACACACACACACACACAACTAAAGATACAGTGTGCAAGATTCAGGGGGATTCAAATGTTTCACATATTTTAAATTTAATAAACTATTCACGAAAATGAATATTTGTATTAAAAGGAGCGACAGAAGGACTCATTTATGCCACTGCTAACCTCCTGACACTGAAAATTTCATGAACCGTGTGTAAGAAGAGCATTTGATGTTGATGTTAATGCAACTCATTAACTACAACTATAGTAGAGCTGTCTCTAGGAAAAAACAAACAAACAAACAAACAAACATTAATGTAAGTTCAACATCAAAAGCTCACTACTGGACCTCAAATCTTATTCACAGAAGAATAACTACAAGTTCTCTTATTAATGGATCCAAATAAAACATGTGGGGCTAGACTGACTCCTGTGGAAAAAAAATAAAATAAACAAAACTAAACAAAAACAACAAAATGATAGATGATGTTTAGTGGAACTCTATGATACCAGCCCCTGGAGGTTGTTAGTGGTATTGCACTTTACTTCACCTTGAAAATGTCCTGGTTGTTGCCTCTTGGTTTAATATTTTGTGTGGCTTGGTGGTATCCTTGCTGATCTAAAGCAGTAGTGGTGCAAGAACCACTTTGGTGAAGTGAGTTTATTCTGTTTTCTACACTAGTCTTTTTATGTGGTGTTTTTTTGGGGGGTTTTTTTTGCAGGCATTTAGTCATTTTAATATAACACAATTCCTGGTGCTTACATGCTCCATCAAAACAAACTCTCTCCCAACACTATTTTGGAAAGACACAGTCATTGAGTCTTGCATTCAGCACCACACAAGACGTGTGATTGGTTTTAAGAAAAAAGTCGGGCCAGGGAGTTTTTACTACAGTAGATAGTCTAGATCTGCTTATCAGCAATGACACTGTGCTAACAACAAGTAGAGAAGTCTGTGGATTAATGCAGTTCTGTATGAAAGTGAAATACAGAATGATGGGTACCCTGTTTTAGTAATCAGCTGAATGTAAAAAAAAAAAAAAAAAAAAGAAAAAAACTTCAAACTTGGGTCATGAGGACAAAAAAATATTATTAATTTTGTGGAAATTATTGACAGACATAAGGGAGGGGACAAGGATGTTTGGTGAGAACATCTTTTGCTGTTTTGTACAAAAGCGGTCAGTTCAACACCTCATCCCACAATGCCGTCACACGCTCTTTTAACCCCCAACCCCCTGCCGTCTCGCCCACATCCCGGACCAAAAGAACGCCGAAACCCCACAGAGAGACCCACTCTAAACCACACTTTACACTGGGCCATGATGGGCCAGCCAAACACAAGCCCCCCCCCTTTAACACTTCAATCAAATTCTCCGCCTTTGCACTGATACAACCCGCCTCCTCTACTTAAGCCTGAAACAGAGTCGGTGAGTTGCGGACAGTACAATGTAGGTTTTCAATCCGTGACCCCCCCTTTCCTCTCACAGCCCACACGCCTGCCTGACTTGTAGACTTTTTACTCGTGTCCGAGACAGTCATTGTCTATGTTGTGTGTCTTACTGTGGGCTATGGGGGTTACAGAAAAGGCCATTAGACAAAAGTCAATTGTCCTCAAAATGGTGGTAATTGCATTTGATTAAAATAATGACAGGGTGTTGGGACTGAGTAGAGGGTCCGTTGGTGAGAGCGCTGAGGGCCTGATACTGTGAGGAGGAGAGGGAGTGGCAGAAGGAGAGAGGCAGGGAGAGAACATTAAGGCTTGGACTCACCTGTATCAGCACAAGGGAGCGACAACAGCACATGGAAGACAGAAGGAAAACAAATATTAGTTCAATTCTGAGTCAAATCTGGAAAAAAAATGAAGGGAAAAATTATAGTCAAACGTTTAACACAGCTGGTAAAAGGTAAAATTTTAATTAAAATTAATGCAATTTAATGGGTGGAAGAAATATTCAGTAACGAGTAAAATAAAACAGTGAAACTCTGTCCTTAAAAAAGACAGTTTAATAAAAACAGACAAAAGATTTTAAGAACCAATCTATATGATTTATAAACCTTTTTATACATAAACCACTCCTTTTTAGATTCAGATTGACAAATTTCTCCTGATATTCAGCAAAAAAATGTCATAAATGGAAATATCCCCCTCAATGTAAACAATGTTAACACAAACGTTTCTGGGTAAATATCACAGGATTCTAATACTTTCAAAGGGAAACTCAGCTCAGGACACAGGACTTTATTTGCACTTCAGTTTTGAGTGTTATGACGTCATAAACTTAGCCTGGACTCTCTTCATATTGAAATTTTTGAACACGGTGAGCCTCTGCATGTCTTTTATAAATGTAAAGAATCCAACACCAGGACATGAAGATCCTTTATTTTTGTGACTCATTCAGAACACGACCAACTTTTGGGTCAGGATCCATCATCATCCAAACAACATCTGCATGATTTGTCCAAAATTATTGTTGTGTGTGGATGAAAGTGAAACAGTAATTTTGCTAAATATTACATACATAAGACAGATTACTTGTCAGAAACATATATTTATAAAACTGTTTTGGAACACGCTCCAAGTTTTACAGCCGCAGAGGGAAACCATTGGGATCTCATAATATCAGTCGCTCACTGTGTCATTCCCAAAATGTTTCCAGCCAGTACCCTCAAATACAGGGCAGGATGAGTTTCCACACTTAGGCAGTCTGTCCTTTGCCATGACCCGCAGTGGCCAGCAGTGCTGTTAAACAGCCTCTGCTTTTGATGCACAGCGAAGCCAGAGAGAATGAAAGGGGTAGAGGCTTTTACAAGTGGTCTGACAGCACTAAGTGTCTCGGCTCCCTGTAAAAGCAGCGCCCAGGGTTGGAACAGGGGACAAGGAGAAGAAAAGAGCAAGAAAGCAGAGTGTATGAGTGTGTACGTGTAGATTGTGTGTTAAAGCCATGGAGAATATGATAGCCGGTAGGGATGTCAGGAGCCTCTGAAAGGAGGATGTCTAAGCTGGGCTCAGACTCTCATCTCCTCACATGGCCTCGCCCTTTCCCAGCATCCATCTCTTCATTTATCCCTTACACCTTTGCAGGAAGTTCAGCCTGGCCCTGGAGCAAGAGGCACCCTCTCCCGACCCCTTCCTCTGACACTAGCAGGCCGCCGGTTCACACAAAAGGAGAGAGGGAGTGTGTTGTGCATTAAGGGTCACGTAGATGTCACTAGTCTACGTATGTGGTGCAGTTGTGTTCATGAGTTCACAAGTCCCTGTGAGACACTTGAGGTAGTCCGTGTTCAAGGAAGAACTTAACAAACTGACGTCATAGCAGTGTTCTGTCATTGAAGGTCTTCTGCTTAAATTTAAACTAATCGATTCCTCCCAGAAAAATTTAACTAAAATGACCAAACTTCCTGTTCTCAGGTTCCTCTTAAAGTAGGATGTTTTAGGGTTTGCACTAAAATACCACCGAAAGGTACCAGTTAAAGGTACCTACAATCAAAATGCAATTATTGGACATAAATAAGCTGTTTGTTTCAAAAACAACAGACTTGTTCATTAAGAAAGAACAATGTCCCAAAGCCACAGGGAGTATGGTTATAGCTGTTAGTGTTCCACCTTTACACTGAGTACTCAGTAGTACTTCACTGACAAAAACATCAACTTCAAACACAGTAACGTAGAAGAAACTGATTACTTTTGTCAAATGAATGTTCGTACTGTTGCAATTCAGCCGTGAAGTATAACCTGTAAACATAGTACATTTACCCAAGAACATGCAAGGTAATTGTTCTTTACTTTACATGTATTTGGATAGTTATTTACAGATTTAGGGGGTATTTAGGGGTACTAAAGGCTTAATTCCGACTTACACGAAAATTGGGGTTACGTCAACAGCATAGGAACTCGTTCGTAACCCGAGGACTACCTGTACTATGATGCTTCAGTAAAATATATGAAGACTTTAACAACCACAGTGAATGAACTGTACTTAAACCTAACCCTGTGGAGACTATACTGAGTTACAGAAGTAAAAAGAAGAATCTTAAGTGGCTTCAGGTCCTTGAACCTCTACACTGCCTGAACCATAATTGCGACTTGATTCATCGAGTACAACTGTCATTGTAATGTAAATAGAGACTTTGTTTTTGCTACAGGACAGCATGTGTATGTGTGCAGACACGAGTGTGACACTTGGTACAGTCAGTGTTTACATCCACACATGGATGAACACACCCTTTTCTCCCCTAAACCCACCTACACACCCGCCTTCGGACTGTGCCTGTAAAACCTAGTGTGGGAGAATTCAAAGTTCAAGGGCCTTCTCTCACTGTGCAGTGGGCCTGAATCACCCTTGTTGTCCAAATATTTACCATCCTGCAAGTCCAATCTGGAGAGTACCATGAAAAGCTGTTGTCTGTCTATTAACACTTGGCCAAGATCATTCACATTGTGTAACGTGATGGATTACAGGCATTATGTGCCATGAAAAATCAATTATAAAATATTTATACATACTGATAACTGCAGATGAGGCATGATGTTACACAAACGTCGAAAGCCTTTGGAGCCGAAAACCTAACACTGACAATTACACGAGTTTAAACCGATTAGAATGTATTAGATGAGATCTTTCCTTTATGGTGTGATCATGAATGAACTTTGAAGTATTAAAATGTAGAGTTACTAAACAGATAAACCTGTTTGAAATGATCATCAAAATATGAATGGAAAATGGCAGCGTGTATGAAAAAGTATGGAAAATATGTAGAAACGTATGAGGACTGAAAGATTGACGAATAAACTAAAAGTCTCATGTGTTAATCGTCTAGTTTATTTAACTTCATAACTATCCATCCATCCATTTTCAACCGCATAGTCCTTTTCGGGGTTGCGGGGGGGGGGGGGGCTGGAGCCTATCCCAGCAACTACGGGTGGAAGGCGGGGTACACCCTGGCTGAGCCGCCAGTAACTTCATAAGTAGATTTTACTAAATATAGTTTTCCATTTAGTTTTTCAGTACAATGTTTATATTTAGGAGTCATGCTAAAGGATTAGCATTTAACACATTCACAGATGTTTCATGTTGTTAAATGAAACATATGTTATTTACATCCAAAATCAATATTCATTCATTTTCTGAACTGTTCAGTCCTCGATGGGAGTGATGGGAATGCAGGACCCCAGCTCCCATCGGACATACACACTTACACAGAACACTGACTGTCCTGCATACCGACAGGAAATTTAGATTCACCTATTGAGGTTAGGGTTAGGGTTGTCTACGCCAGCTTTCATAATCAACAGCTTCAGTGAAATAATGGAACTACATTAATGAATTATCTATTACGCATTTCCTCAAATTCTGTTCTGTTCAAAGAGCCTAAATTAATCTGAACGAAGATCAAAAATTAGAATATAAATGGAATAACATCACATTAAAATGTGTCATATTTTTGTTCATTTTTTTGTCACAACAGATACAAATCTTCACATATTCGTTACGTTCCTACCATTTTGAAAATAAAAGGATATTTATCACAAACTCGTCAGATACCATGTATTCAGGAGATATAAACAAAGTACAAATTAACTCTTAAAACAGCGCTATAATCAGTCATATTGTGCAGTGAGATGGATAGCATATAATAAACCTATTACTATGTCATCATTCATTTTGGATTGCATCTCTACACATAGGCTTGGTCGGACCATAAGGTCTCGACACCAATAATATGCTTGAAGAGCGGCACGGGGATGCCATGGTTAGTTTCATTTAGTTTAGGCACGGCAGTAACTTGGTTAGGATTCGAAAAAGGGTCAAAGGGATAAGAAAGCCAAAGAGAGAAAATAAGATAAATGAATAAACAAGAGAAAAAAAGAAGGCGGGGCTTACTAATATCCCCGCCCTGTCACACGACATTTTGCCCCTCCTGCTCACTGATACCCTGCCTAATCAGAGAATAACTTTAAGTCTTTACTTTCAGTCTTCTCAGAAACTTTGTAAAAAAAAAAAAAAAAGAATAGAAATCAATCTGGGACAGAATTCCTGATATATCTACATTCTATCTATGAATGAATGAATGACCTTACACAGAATAAAGCCTTTGATCTGAATAAAGAACACTTCTAACCTCCATCAATTTATTATAGGAATTGATATTATGAAAAACTAAGAAATAATCTGTACTTATATATTATATATTAAGAATTAATATATAGGGTTTTCATTCTGTTGCACTTTTCAGTCCTATGAAAAAAATCTATGAATACAGCTGGCGAGGTAGAAGTAAATTATACTTACTCTATGCTTTTAATTGTTATTTAGGCTTCAGAAACAAGATTAAACTAAAATTACATTGAATAATGGAGTTACCAACAGAGACCGGAACCACACATACAGAATGTGACTGCATCAGTGTGGTGATCTGTGCAAAAAAAATGAATAGTCGCTTATTAAATACGTTAAGTTACGTGTATCACAACAATGACATGTAAAAAAATAAATAAATAAATACACAAGTGAAATATTGATTCTTAGGATAAAAATAAATATGAGAAAAAAAGAAAAGAATCAATTCTGCTAAAAACAATATTATATCACTCTGTTAATTTTTTTTTTTTGCATTCTATTTATTGTTGATAAGTCAAAAAAAAAAAAACGTGGCTGAATGAATGGTGGGATTAAAGTGCACTTGAGGGAGAGACAGACGGAGTGGACACCGGTATTTGGACGTTTGTGGAGTGTTTCCTGGCTCGAGCTCCAGTCAGACTCCTCAGTGTCCTTCAGAGTAAAAACAAAAACATTCGGAGTGTACGGCTCACAGCATGAGCACATCTCTTATTTGTTATCACTTATGCTCCAGGCCCGGTTTACATTCTCCTGAGTGTGTCCACTGGCGTGTTCATCCGGAAATTTGTCCCCTACGCCCCCTTCTGATTTAGATTTGGAGAGCAATAAAACCTGCTGAGTTGTTGCCTTGGACAAATAAACTGACCCAAGTGTTGATGTAGAGATGTCCGAAAGATACAACCAAGAAAAAAAAAAAAAGTTTGGATGAGAGTGGAGAGGGAGCGAGAGAGAGAGAGAGAGAGAGAGAGAGAGAGAGAGAGAGAGGGAGGCAATAATAGGCGCTGGTCTCTCGCTCCTTCCTGTGAAAGTTTCCGGCGAGGCAGTAAACATGGCAGCGTCTGTCTCCTGTGGGAGCCGAAGGAAATGTGTTTGTGTGAGTGTGTTGTTGAGTGGATCAGTGTGTTTATGGATGTTTGTGTGTCTGTATGTGGTGATGTACTGCTTGTTGGTGCATGCATACATGGTCTGGGTATGTGTGTGTGTGTGTGTGTGTGTGTGTGTGGAGGTCAACAGTTCCTCTCCTCTCTGTGAGGGAGTTGTGCTGGAGCCAAGTGCCCAGCTGCTCATAGGTGTCTGTTTACAGGCTGATTCACAGGCCTAACGGGGACGACACACACACAAACACACACAAACACACACACACACACTTTGCATCAGCCTACAAGAATTCTCACAAAACACGCAACGTATAAGGTTTTCCTTAACAGCTTGGGAAGTAATTTCATTTTCTTTGTTTGTTAGTATCCCCACTCGGAACATTCGACGTTTAACCACGTTACTGCTTAATTATATCACCTGAAACAATTACAGACCGGGATTGACTTAGTTACAGTGATTCCACAATTTACCTGCTTGACCAACAAGCACATGCTTGGGAGTTAAGTCTTCTTCGTTTAGTCAGAATAATGTCTTTGTGGACAGATTTGACTGGCACATTTGAGGGCAGGAAGTTACAATGAAGCTTTTCAGCATTTAGGGTTTGGATTCATCCATCCATCCATCCATCCATCCATACGGTTTATTTATTTGTATCAAGGCTTTAAATTATGTTTTTAAAGTCCCTTTAGATTTACTGCAATAGTAGGTCTAGTTTTAGTTTTAGAAACTGACTGGTTATAATTGGGATTTTATTGAGTTTTATTTATTTATTTTGTTTTTCTCAAGGTTTATTAGGGAAATCTTGAATTATAGAGACTAAAAAGTTAGGGTTATAGAATTCATGATGTCAAATACAATTTACAAAGCTAATGGTTATTTACGGCTCCATATCACCTGAAGCCTTTTTTATTTATTTTTTTTTTTTTAACTCTTGTTCAACATGAAAGATTGACACAGATTTTACCTACAATTAATAATTTGGATAATAATAATTTCCTCCACTTAAGATTCCAGCTCTTTTCAGGTACAAACTGAAGAATGGATAAGGTTTTCAAAATGTAGGCTTGTTTTACATTAAAAAAAAAGAATTAATAAAATATGATATATTGTTGGAAGTTAAACCAGTGTGTAAAATATTTAATTCAGCTCCGTCTCATCCACTGACACTGCATTAGCAACAGGACAAAGGTATTGTATTATGTGGTTCTGTCTTACAAAACAGATCTGCTGCATATTTTTAGATGAAGTTGCTCTTCATCCAGCTTATACAACAAGTGTGATACATTAGACTCCGTGTCAGGTTTGCTCCAATATAAGTGTAGTGATTGGTTTTGGTGTCTGAAGGGGTGTACAGTGCAAAACTGTGTCAGATTTCTTGATGGGAGCAGAGGGAGAAGTGTCCAGGCATTATTAGCAGCTAATGGCACAGACATGACACATGAAAGTATGAGGCTGGTAACGTAATTCCCTCTGTTTTCAGAAAGAATTCCACTTCAAGATGTTTTTCTCTTGTAGAAGTTAATATATTTATTTATGTTTCTAAAAGTGATTAACCTTAAAAGCCAAGAATTATTTTGGGGCTTGTACCTATTTGGTTGTCAAACATATTCTGGCAATTAGAATTACAAAAGAACCAATTTATAGATAGTTTATCTAAAACTGGTTGGTTTTTACCAGAATATATAAATTTAAAAAAAAAGAACATAATATGAAAAATTATATAAGATAAGAAACGTCAATGTATAGAATGATGAGCAGAATAAAGTGGCTGGTTATGTCAGATTGACACTTGTGATTCTATGTTGGCCATTCAGCTCTGAAAATGTCAAAACAGTGTGATAATACCAAAAATATGTATATGTATATGTATGTAATATATCAAGTCCCTTATGTTTGTCTAAATGTAAAATTATAATTATAATTAATAATTAAATAAAATTATGTTTGTCTACAATAAGGTGATATTAATGTTTTTTCCCCTATTTTTATTGTGGATGAAGTAACACATGTAAAATAAGATTGGAATGATATGAATATATAAATATATTTATTTGGCATTTCAAAAATGTAGGTGAATTTTAATTCCATTAAAGCACACTTGCCTTTCCTTGGGGATATAAAGTAAAACAATTGTCTCTTCCCTCCCTCCTTCCTTTTTTTTTTTTTTTTTTAATAGAATTTCCGCTGGATATGGATGTGATCCCAAGTGATAATGAATGTTAATTAGAATTTGGTCTTGTTTACTGGGTCTCGCTTTGCCAACACCAGACCTCATGATTCCTGTCTGGATATTCAATTAGAGTTTTGGGTCAAAAAGATGATTTGTTTTCTGTCAAACAGTAGACCTATACCAGCTTCACACTGAAGGAAAAAAAATAAAAAATCAGCTACAGTATGTCAGTAATATACACAGACTGGACTCCCACACAGTTTATTAGCAAAATCCAATTATGCAATGCAATGAAGTTGCTTCATGGTGCTTGTGACATCTAATGTTTTTTAATGTAATTGGAATTTACTGCTATGCTAAATAATGGCGACATAATTTTACAATAAGTGAACAGTATAATGTTACAGAGTTAGAGCAAAGGTTCAAACTGTCAAAACACGTTTGATCAAATTCTGTATTATATACACTGGGACGGTTGTTCTGTTTGCTTACATTTGCGACAAGATATAACACAACATGCAATTATATTTTTTTCTACTATAAGTCCTGAATTGTTTGAGGGTAATACAGTAAAAAATGCTTCATTGTTTCAATAACAATGGTGCTGGTTCAAAGCTGCTGGGTCACTGGTTCAGTAGACTGGACCAGACCATGTCCGTTGGGTTGGACATGTGACCTGATATTGAAGCTCATCAGTCTTTGCATTATTGTGCAGACTGTAACTATACCAGGCCTGAACCTTAACTACCTTACCTTCAGAAACTACAAAGAACAAGCAAACAAAACCACAGTAATACATTCAAACTGGACAAACAGTAGACCCTATATATTATCCACTGGTTTCTCAAAAGACGTTTTGAAGCATTTTAGAATTGGAATTGATCGTATTTGGGCAAAAGACGAGTCAGTGCCATCTTTGAGGCATTTTAGGTGAGCTAACGCACTAAGTATAAGAATAAAATCATTTTATAGTCTTTTTATTTGTATTTATCTCCCACGTCAGTGCAGAGCTATATGTGTTTGTGTCGTTTCTGAAGCCGCGTCCGCCTTGAACTTTGTCCGTTAGATTTCTCTAAGGCTATTACTCC
>JAPSES010000144.1:879193-891397 GCA_029822895.1 Maxillicosta whitleyi | reverse complement strand
ACACATGAACACAAACACTTTTTACTTTTGAACTTTCACCTTAAGTGCCCAGCACACACACACACACACACACACACGCTCCCTCTTTGTACTGGTCTGCCTTGGAATCGCATGGTAATACTTCATTATGGCAGCACTGTAATTTGGGAGGGAATGAACACTTCAAACGAACGCCAACCCACACACAAACACACATAGACGAGTTTACTGTAAATGTGTGTATCCTAGAGTTCTGCTGGGACCAGTATCGTGTTTTTTTTTTTTTTTTTCTCGAATCCCAGAACAGTCCAAAATACACCCGGACAGTAATCAGAGGCGCACTGCAGGGTTATAATTGTTGGAGCTGATTACAAAGTGGAGCGTAATGGTTCAAATTGGAAGAGGAGTGCAACACCACCAGTACACTGTGAAATGTGAACTCAGGGACACAGGGTGTCTGTGGAGTTAGCTTTTGAAAGCCTTCTGAATGCAACCTGCACATAATTTTACAGCAAAAGCATGAATAAACAAAGAGAAAAGTGGGAATAGTTTTACAGGAGCGCAGCTTCAGACTGAGGGCGTGTAGACTTTTTTGTTTTTTTTTCCAACAGTCTATGAAAGTCCTGCTTTACAACTTTATTATATCACAATTAGGGGGCGACCCCGCAATACGATGAAGCAATTTTCAGTGGTTTCAGTCTATTCTTAACAATACCTGTGGTGTAAAAACCATTAGTGCCCATTCTGACTGTATATGTACTGTATAATACATAACACTATTTCCTCAAGACTTGTTTTTTTTATTGCAGTAGAAACTTGGAATTATTGCAGTTAATTGCATATATTTAACAGCTTAACCTTAAAACCCAAATGTATCATATTTGATGCATGCGTTTTGAAGCCCTCTACATGATCCGTATGATTTTTTTTCTTGAAAAACCTGATGTATATAATTAGATACATGCAATACACAGATAATCCACCAGGGGGGAGGAATGTGCTCACCAGAGGCCTTTTCAGTGAAACTACAGGTCTGTCATTAATGAGGAATAAGGCAGAACTTTGCCAGTTTTGAAAAGGAATTACCAGTTTGTTAGACATGCTTGTGTTACATTATGTTTTTGTTTGTTCAAAAATAAAAATATTTGAGAATATCAAATATCAAATATGGCACACAATTGAAATGTATTGTATTTTTTGGTTCTTCAGAAGGACCAATAAAGACATTAGTTTCAAATAACTGGAATTTTCTGTGAATGATTTAATGGTTCAGGCTTTACAAGGTTAATTTATTTTTTACCTTCTATGACTCAATATTGGTTAAGTTGATATCTAAAGATAATGACCCAATGGTTTAGAAATGGCACTTCAACAAATAAACCTGGGTTCTGTTAAACGTTCTAATAATTCTCTCTCTCAGCATGTACAGATCAGTTATGTTATGTGAAATTATGTTAGTTATACATACGTTAAAACAATATCTGTATGTAGCTTTAAAAAAAAAGTATAAAATGACTTGAGACTTAAATTCTACGAGGTATATGCTTGTGTGCCCACATCCCACAGATAATTACTTATTTAGCTAAAACAATGACCCCAAAGAAGCCCCTCATCCACAGGTATAAATAATATACAGCACACAAGAACATAGACACCATATTGGCTCCCGTCGTGTGGATGATTGTACTCATGCTATCACACAAACACACTCCACTGAGGATATATTACGTGTGTATGTGTGAAGCCATGCACATCCATCTTTAGGTTGAACATTTACTGTTTAATACAGAATTAAGACAGGGGCGTTCACTGAAAACAAGCTAATTAGCATTCAGTATATTTACAAGTCAAGCAAGGTTTTATACATATGCACAAAAATACAACTGAGTAATTCAACATTATTACAGACTGTATCAATGTAAAGGTTAAGCAAAACCATCACAAGAAATTTGAGCACATATTTGAGCATTATCCAATACACTGTCAAGAAATTTGGCACATATTCGCATTAATGCCAATAGTTAAAAAAGTGTATTGTAGGTCAGTGATCATCACATTAAACATCTTTCCCATATTGCTTGTGATACGTACATGTTTAATAACAAATGATCACAAATGACACAATGGATGGCTCTTATTTTAGTGCTGTAAAAATGTTCAGGTGTGACTAAGATAAAAGATTGCAGTTATGGTAAGGTATGGCAAGATTAAGCCGAGTTTAAGGTAAGGTAACCCAAACACCGTCAGAACTCGACTAATGTACCGTTTCCACTACATGGAACAGACTTGACTTGATTTTACTCGGTATTCCTGTGCCGTGTTTCCACTTACATGGTACCGGCTCTACTTGGCTCGACTTGTTACTCTGATACGATGCGTTACGTCCGTGTCGTCTGCTCAGCGTTACTATAAAGTCATTCATTGCGCGTTTTCTCGTCTGAATTTTTACGTCCGCCATCACAGGCTGAGTCATGGATCACTATTCACTGTCTACTTCCACGTCTGATTTTTGTAAATCATGGGTCACAGAGAAAACTGTCTGCAGTGTTGGGACGTCACGTTTTGGTATCTGTTCTGGCGTTTTGGAACCTCGGTACTAAAGGCGGTACTAAAAAACTAGTATCGGGTCCCAGATTCCAGGTCGTTTTTCGTAATGGAAAAGCGAAAGAACCATGTATAGTCGAGTAGAGTAGAGCTGGTACCACGGCATAACACCACAAATCTGGACTAATTCATAGTAATAACAGGCAGGAAATGGGCGGAGTCATGTCGTACGCTAGTGGCACATCTTATCCTTGACGGGAGCGTCCATGACCAAAGCCCATTCTCTTGAAATTATATTGAGATAGAATTCTGCAAAATCAAATACATATTTGAGAAAATTTTAACCAAGATGGCTTACATTTTCTATCAATTATCCATTGTTAGTCTTTTTATTTATTTTTTATTACGTACCATAGGCATAATTCATCTCAAACTATAGTGTACATCTTCTGGGTCTTCTGCTTTAAATCTGGTCACTTTAGGTACATTTAACAAACACACTGTTAAGTAAAAAAAAAAAAAAAAAAAAAAAAAAACTTTTTGTAAAGAAACAACTCATTCTTCTGCTCTGCTCATTGAAAGACACTTTTATGATGTTATGATCCTGTTTGTGGTCGATTATAATGATATTGATGAATACTTATTCCTACACATTAAAGCATCTGGACTATGTTATCACAGATGTTTTCTGACTCCCCATGCATCTTATATAAAAAGATGGGGTGGTCCTTCCTAACAAACAGTGTTGTATTTTGTTTACTCATAAGGCTCTTCTGCACAAACTGCTCCTTCTCACTATTTACAATTAATACTTACATTAGCTGTACCTCTTGTTAACAGTGAACTTTAAATACTATGGTGCAGACAAATGGGGTAAAGACAGAAAAAAGAAAAAAAAATAGCTACTTATTGCACTTGAACATTTATAATCACACTTGCCATGTTTTGTGTTATTTGAAAATTTAAAAGAATGTATTATGTGTATTTGTCCATAATTCAACTATATAATGATCTAATAATAATAATAATAATTTAAGTTCATTCACCAATGTGTGCTCTCAAACACCAATTAAAATCATACAACCTTTGAGATTTGATATAACTTTCATGCAACATGAACATACCTAAATGCACAAAAAGGAAACATTTTTATATAGAAAAATATTTGTTCATGGCAATTCATATGCCTTAATTACTTTTTACCCCCATGAATCTAGAGCTAGCGGGGATTAGCATTAGCATAAAGCAACCGTATATTGTAATGTTGAGGCTTGATGCATGTTGAAACGTGATGCAAATTTTAAGCTACTACAAATGAATCTAGAGACAGACGGACAAACGGACAAACAGAAAGACACACAAGTAGAAAGCTGTCCATCTTCCTCTTTTTCCTCCTTCTCCTCATCCTCCTCTCGCCTGTCCTCTTCTCTTTCTCTCACACCAATGATAAAATAATGATTGGGCAGGGAAGGAGTGAGGGAAGGATGGATGGACAGATGGAGGTGTAACGAAAATTATGAGACATGCTTGCAAGAAAAAATAAAGCAATGAAATCAGGTAAAATGGTAATTGGCAGTGTGAGGAGCTTCGCTTTTAGGAAAAACCTGCAGGAGACAGACAGGAAATAAAAGAACAAAAAGGCCTGGGTTTAAATTTCTGCTGGTGATACTTGGATGTGTATTATTAGGCGGTACACTTGTGTTGGTCTGCATGCACATCTGTGGCTGGAAAAAGACAGATGACTGAGTGAAGCATGCAGGTTTGTAGGCTGTTTGAAGGTCAACCCATCAATCATCAGGTTCTATTTAGATCGACAACAAACTGGCGCTAAAGTCAAACCTTAAATCCTCAATTTCCTGAGGGCTCTACCCAAAGCTTCACTAGGGTTCTATCTAATCTAGTCTAAAGTAATCTAATCTAAACTAAATGGAAACTCCACCAATTGTGCACATTAAACTCAATTTACTGCTTACAAAGGCTAGTACTTAGCGCAAGAAAAGGTGTAAAAATGGCTGAAAAAATATGTCATTTTCGCCTGTATTCTATAAGATTCAGTGTTACAACAAAGTGACGTATTATTTTCACATATTTAAGACTTTCTACGTTGACATACCGAATGTTGAGGCATCGTTGTGCTTTTTTGTGGTTGCGGTGAATACATATTCATGAGGAAAGTTGCATTAATGGTGTCAAACAACAGCACATGGCAGCATGTTCTGCAGAAATTACTGAAGTGTTCATGCACGCTAATTACACAGCTACAATCATGTGCACCACAAAGACAAGGAAATGCAGGAAATGTAAAGCAGAGCTGTGGTTTGAAGACATACAATTCATAGTTTCAGGTGCGGAGGTAAAAGGAATGACTGATACTGGAAATGAAATGGATAAATAAAGCATCGTCATGACGAAGTAAAGTCAGGCTTCCTTTTTAAAACCTTGATTAGACGAGAACAGTACAACCTGTTGGCTGACACAGATATGTTAAAGACGTGCTAAAAATACAAGATTCTAATACAATGTCAACAACGTGTCTCAAAACTTAGTAAAGTAAAATCATATGATTAAAATGTGTTTGGTTCAAGGATTACAAATCTAACAGAAATATTGCATTAGAAACTGAGGGAGTGGGGTTAACTTAACTTAGTACAATTGAATGAATGCAACATAAATATAAATCTAAGTTACATGACTTTGTACAAATTGTGCAGAGCTAAGGTGTATAATGTATATGTCCAGACATGCACAGAAGAAAGGAAACAAAGAGATGCATTTCTACAACCAACAAGTCTAAATATACCACCTGCTAATGGATACAAATGGGCAATAATGCAAAAGGTACAAACAGAGAACACATAAGTAGCTTCAAGTTAAGTTTAATGTGTTATGAGTTATTTGTTGAGGGCAGTTGATACACTCTTCTAATAAATAATCTACTTGTCTAAAAACTGTATTTTTTCATTTCACAGGATGCTCAGATGCTGATGCAGCTTCTTCTTCCATGTCAAAACTGAAATATTATGTCAACATACTGTCACCAAATCTGAAAAAAAAAAAAACACTGCTTTACCTGAATACAATCAACAAAGTCCTGTTTTAATGCCACAAAAAACACAAAGCAGCGCGGTAACTAAAACTAGTACTGATCCTGAAAGAATCCTGGCAGGGCTGCAGGCGGCTAGAAAGCAGTTGTGCTGACTGGGAAAACACAAGCCCTTCATTTATTCTGATGTAAAGTAGCTAACACACTGTAAAGTACAGTAAAGTAGGAGGAGGGGTTGGGGGTGGGGGTGGGCTGTGGTTGTGTGTCAGTACGTGAGCTTCATTAATGTGCATCTTGGCATTGTGAGTTTCTTGTGTGTGAGTGTAATGGGTACCGTGTGCTTGCTGAGGTCTTGTTTGCCCATCTTAAGTCAATTAAAAGGAAATAAGGCAGCTCTGACCGGCCCGTGAACCAGCTCCCTCAGCTGAGAGCATGTCTGCACAAAAACACACACAAGCTAACGCGGGGAGGCTGATAATGCTCCGCAACTGGCAATCGACCCTGTGCCCCGCTGTGTGAGAAACAATGGCTCTCAGGTTGTGGAAGTGTGTGTGCAGTACGGCATGTCTGACACGGGTTCAGAGAGAAACAACATCGCACACATGCACCGCTTCCTTTTGTCTCAGCGTGTTAAAGCTTCGCCGAGAACTGGTTCAGGGAAAAAGAGGTTATTACGCAGGTTTGGGAGGCGCGTAGCAACGGAGCCGTCACCGTCAAGGAGGACATGTGATACGATTTTATAATTTACATACACGTTAAAATGCATTCCTACGAATTCCACTGAGTATTAAAAATCTAATTTTGTTAAACAAATATCATGGTCATGTGCATTTCATTTAATGCAGAATAAGTAAAGTCTGAATATATCGATGATGACAGTCCTCAGAGTATCTTGAGGAATAAGAGAAAGTATCTAATGGCGCTGTCCCGCTCCATGGTACCGGTTCTACTCAGTATTCCTGTGGTTCTTTTCCACTTACATGGGACCAGCTCGACTCGTTACTCCGACACGGCACGTTACTTCCGTGACGTCTGCTCAGAGTTGCCGAAAACTTGCTCGTTGCGTATTTTCTCGTCTGGATTTTAACGTCCGCCACCAAAGACTGAATCTACGTCCCAACATTTTGGAATCTCAGCTGAGGCGGTACTAAAAAACTAGTATCGGGTCCCAGATTCCAGGTCCTTTTTCATAATGGAAAAGCTAAAGAGCCGAGTAGAGTCGAGTAGAATGGCGCTTTTCCACGTTTTGGTGTCGGTCCCAACATTTTAGAATCTCGAGGCGGTACTAAAAAACTAGTATCGGGTCCCAGATTCCAGGTCCTTTTTCGTAATGGAAAAGAGAAAGAAACATGTAGAGTCGAATCGAGTAGAGCTGGTACCATGGAGTGGAAAGGCGCTTTTCTACTCCATTTTGGCGCTTTTCTACTCGACTCGACTCTGCATTCCTGTGGTGCTTGTTCCGAAAGAGCCGTGTAGAGTCGAATAGCGTTTAGCCGGTACCGTGGAGTGGAAAAGCGCCATAAGTAGAACTTAAAGATGTTCTTGATCACAGCAGGTACACAAAGAGTTAACCGTAAAATATTACATGAATGTGAATATAGTATTGCGTTAGAAATTCATGTAGAGATGAAAGATAATAATTCTACAAAGTTTCTTAAACACACACACACCTACTTCATCACTGCACATGCACTATTTAATGGACTTTGGAACGCAGAAAAATGTCTCATGGGTAGCAGTTAAACTATAAATTACAATCAGACATAAATTATGATGTGAAACAGGATGGGGGTGTAAGAGTACGTGCATTTACGCTGAATCATCAGTAACTTATGGGCAAAGAGTGATGGTTGTATTGGAGACCGACATTTCACAGGTACATGCTTGACCCTAAGCTGTAAGCCTTTAACACTTTAGGACTGTGTTATAGCGAACGTTAGCTCAAGCTGATTGGAGGCTGATGTCGTCAGTAACATTACAGTATGCTCTAATGACACACAGCAGCTACAAGAAAATCAGCTGAAGGGGTTCCAAGTGAATGTATGTTCACTGTGATGGAATGGAATGGGAACTTTTTTTTTTTTTTTTTTAGTTTTTCATGGATTTTCTCACATAATAAAACTTTTTTTTTGTAATTTCATTTTTAGAACTTGAATTTTCTTATTTTTTTTTTATCATTATGGAATCGTAACAGATAAAAGCATTCACACAATTGCTGAATATGTGCACTATGAGTACGTTAAAACATACATACACAGGTTTTTTTTCCCCCCGGGAAATAAGGGCGCAGTGCCACGATACCTACTCGCCTCTATACACGTTTCCATTCTAATATATTTTTGCAGATTAAACATCAAGTCACATCATGGCACAATTTCTCCACTTTTTTCAAGTCATAGTTAACAACTTCTGATTGTCCTATTGGCGTTTTTACTGCACGCAAACCGCATGTGCCCGCATGGCTAATTATATATGCACGCAAAGTCACGTGCACTTCGACATCAGCTTTGAACCCCCCCCCTCCCCCGCGCAATTGTGCTCCCTAGTTCAAATAATTTCTAGAAAAACCCCTGCATACACACGTACCGACACTGTCAGGACAGAAAAGACACCAGTACAAATCACAGCTTTGTCATACACTAGTCTGTCTGTCTGTCCTCTTCTGTCACTACACTTAAATCAATTACAAGAACCCTGTTTCCTGGTACGCTTCATGAATACTGTCAACCGTGCGCTCATTTATCTTCCACTACCCTTTCTCTTAAAAGCCAGATGGTCCAATCACATTTCAAGGCTGATGCTCGAACACGAGACCGATTCGAAAAGAGTGACGTAAACATCAAAAGCATAAATGCAGCGGTGTTCAACAGACACCTGAAGTGAAAGCCTAGTTAGTTTTACCTGGAGGATACAGCGGTGAAAAGTAAAGGCAAGAACACAGAACTCACCGTTTGTGTCTGTTAGCAGTGAATGTGTCATGTGATTCACAGGTGGTTAAGGATGCAGCCTAGTGTTCATCATGACATGCTCTAAAAAAATGTGACTTTTCGAAATTTGCTGTTTTAGGCCGTAGGAAAAAAAAAAAAAAAAGTAAAAATGTGTTGCTCAACTTGTACCATGACATTAAATATTGAGAGACATAAATTATAGAATTCATATATCAAAATTTTAGGTTGAACACATATTTTGTCAGACCTCTAATGATGCCGAATGATGAATTTAGGTGAGTTTAATCGGATTTATTGAATTAAAAGGAATTTTGTGTCAGTTATTTAATTTTAGTCAGTTTTACCGTTGAATGGCTTGGGCTTTTTTGATACGTTTGGTGGCACATAGATATATAAAAAAAAAAAGCAGATAGACTTTAAAAACAGTTGGACCATTTTGGTCAGACGTTAGAAGCTGAAAAGAGGAAGAAACGTCCCCATATACAGATAAATAACTATACTAACATTCTAGACTAAACACAAAATGCTCACAAATGCACGATTTACATACAAGTTTAAATGCATTCCTATGAATTCCACTGAGTATTAAAAATCTCATTTTGTTGAACAAATATCATGTAGATACAGGCTGTAATGATGGAAGTAGGCGGTTCCACAGAGATGGTCCTGTGCATTTCATTTAGTGCAGAATAAGGAAAGTCTGACAATATCAATAATTACAGTCAGAGTATCTTGTCTAAGTAGAACATAAAGACGTTACTGAGAGCAGCATAACTCTACAAAGTTTATTTTTTCTAGTGATGTCTCAGATGTAGTGTGTAAACAGTATTAAAAAAAAAAGAAAAAAAAAAGGTGATGTTAAGATAAATTAAGCCCTAATGTAATACTTTCCAATCTTGGTCTCGTACAAGAGCACTAAATATTTGATACAAACAATCAGGATTTGATCCCTCCCTCTGGTTGCAAGAAAAAAAAAAAACCTTTTCTCAACTGTCTGAGCTTTGTAAGATCCGGACCACCTGCTACCACAAATTGAAAAAAAACTTGCCAGTAGACACACCGTGACATAGGATATCTGTAAATCACACCGGGCTATCTTTGTTCAGCTTTTGTTCAGTTTTAACCTTTCTGAAATCCTAATTAAAGAGAAGGTCAGATCAACATGTTCAGCCATCACATCCTTTATTCTCCCTCTGTGAGTGGTATAAGTGCCGGGTCCTAATGCATCGGCTCCAGCTCATGACAATCCCAGAGCTGTTCTTGTTGAGGTGAGGGCCCACTTAATCCTTTATACCCAAACCCGGCTAGTGATAAACAGGCTACGTTTAATCCACAACACCGAAGAGCAAGGGTTAAGTCTTTATCGCTTGCCATGCCAATGTTCTCCTCTTTACTCTCTCTCACATACCATCTCTTTGTAAGCGTCATTCTAATACTGCTATTGTAAAATCACTGGATTAAAATCTGGACTGCAATCTGCCTTAGGCTGGGGAGGGTAGTGAATGAGTACTGCTGCTAAGGCTGCAAATACCAGCAGGTTATTAAACACATACACACAAAAAAGGAACAATTTATAATACAAAAATGATTGTATTATGGCGTACTGTATTTTTATGCCGTCATCATTTATCATTAATTAAACAAAAGACAAATAAACAAATGTGCTGCAGCAGACAGTTAATATCATACGTCACAGCATCAGTAATCGGTACAGTATAAGACTTTCACTAAACTCTGAAAATCAGTGAAATTAGTACGGCGGCATTTTGTTTTGTATTTGCGACAGTCGAGGGATGAGTAGAAATCAAACATTCAGGTTGCACCATCACAGTAACCAGGAAGAAAAATAACCATATAAATGGGAATAATTAACATAAACAAGGTGTATGAGACTTCATATGAAATAAATATTAGTTAGCAGGCTATAAAGCATTTATAATTATAATGCATTGTTATGATTATTTAAGAGGCAATTTATTTGTAACAGCTGCAAGAAACATAATAAACTGTTAAATGCTCAGCTATGTTAATAAGTGCAAAATAATGTGTATATTAATAAGGATTGTCCCAAACATCAAAAGGCACAAGTGCAGGACCCAAGTCATAAATAAAATCAGCTTTTTGGATGCCGTTTGATTATTACCTTTTTGTGTACTTTATGTGTTGTAATTGAAATATTTTCTTGTTGTAAAGCCCCAAACTCTCCATAAACTCATCTATATCTTCTACAGAATATTAGAATTCAAACAGCACTCAAGAAACCTAACAACCTTGTATTAATGTGAAACCTTGAGGGTTTAACGGTAACAGGCAATGGCTAACATCATTAATCTATAAATAACTCTAATATGCTATTTTATATATATATATATATTTCTTTTTTTTTTTTGTCTGTCCAAGCTGATAGATATCTAACAATGAATGCATTCATAGTGTTATTATTTTCATATAATTGTTCTACTCAAACATAATGGGTACTTTATTATTTCAATAAATAACTGAATTATATTATGAGTTGTTTTTCTCAGGACAAAGATTGAAGAAAATAATATATAAATAGTGTACCAGTGAAAGATGAGGACCTGTCAAGCACTGGGTCTGCAAGGTCTAAACTCTAAAACGCCCCTAAAGCAGGTCTATGAAGTGGAAACGACTGGCTATCAGCTCAGCAGCGGTGAGGGCAACAGGGAGTTAATATTGGCAGGTCAGAGTGTGAGGAGTCCTGTAGAGTGAAAGAAAAGCTCATGTTCATCCTACTCAGATGACCAGAACTCCTCCCACCCTCGCAGTAGAGATGTGTCCTCGCTGTTGGCACTGACAAGGGTGTAAGTGGTAATCATGAAGGAGGAGGAGGAGGAGGAGAAATGGGTGCTCAGGACTCCAGTTGATGAGTTGCATATGCGATGTTGGCACGTCACTGTCTGTACAGCCATGTGCACGAGGTCCTGTCTATTCGCTTTGCTATCCTGCATTCCTACATGCCATGGCACCCGAGGACATGGCCATATGCCATTGGCCTGGCCCGCTGATCAACACCGCTCCAGCCTCGCATGACAGCTCATAACGCGCATGTACACACACACACAAGAGTCCTGACAGATGGGCAAAAAGGTGGGCCATGTCATGTGTGAAATGAACAGAGGGCAGGGGAGTGTTAGCAATTATGGTGAAACAGACTGCAAAGATGGGCAGACACACTTGTGTGTATTGTATATGAGTGTGTAGTGTGGCCGACACATGATGAACACAGGCAGAAATAAAAGCAGAACAACCTCCATGCAAGACAGGAGACAACCAGCTCATTGAATATGGCTTTAATCGAGTACCTGTAAGTGTGTATGGATCACTACGTTACTGCCTGTTCCAATCTGTTTGTTCAAATGTGTTCATAAACTCATCTTTACTTTCATATTTCCTGTTTTTAGGTCTTCTTGAACAGTTGTACTGACAGATATTTTCGACATCTGATTTGATATTGTAGGCCAGGGGTGTCAAACTCATTTTTAGTTCAGCTATATTTAATGTGCAGAGGGCCGAAACAGTAAAATAATGACAGAATAAATACATAAATAATGTCAATTCTAAACTTTTCTTTATATTTTACAGTGAAAACAGTAAAATGACATGATGAAAATGTTTAAATCTAAAAATTATCCTTTCAAACAATATGATATAAACACTATAATCACT
>JAPSES010000144.1:824874-849016 GCA_029822895.1 Maxillicosta whitleyi | reverse complement strand
ACACACACACACACACACACACACACACACAGAGTGCTGTAGAGGCGGATTAGCAGGCATTGCTGACTGGGTGTCTATGGAGGTGACACGCCATCACATCGACCTGCCAGCATAGTGCACTGCACTGTACCAGGAGGTGCTGCACACACAAACAATACATGTGTGCAGAGTTTACACATACATGTACAAACAAGCACATTTGCGCATGTACTGTTTCAATGCATAGTGTGAAAAAATCTAACATCGCTGCAGCAGACAGGATGCACACAGACAATGGGAATCAAATAAACTGCATGAAAAGTGCATGAAAAAGGTGTGGGTACGCGCAGACACAAACACTCTTGGTGCGTCTCACACACACAGATACCTAAGTGAGCATGAGTGGAGGCGACAGAGCGTTCACGCAGGGTCGAGCTGGTCCTGGATGTGCCAGAGCCAGCAGCTGAACGCTAGTCTGGATGTAAAGGTGTCAAACTAGTTTGGTTATAGAGCTAATGTGGAGCTGCTAGACTGGCACACCTGGGGCTCACACACACACACACACACACACACATATTCATAGGTGCAAAAACATACACACATTTTCACACATGTCAGGAGAAATGTAAACACATGCAGTGCTTAAACATATCATGTATGTACAAAAATGTGAGACGCATGCGGGCTCTACATGTTTATGACGACAAAAACAATTACACAGGCACTCACACTTCTTTTATACTGAGCTACAGTGTAAACATGAAGAAAATGTACAGACGAATGGACACATAAGTACATGTCATAAATAGTGACACACACGTGCACACACACACGCGCACACACACGCACACACACACCTCCAGCCGTGCTCCTGCAGTCACATACATGAATAATGTGTGCAGCCTTCCTCTGCTTCATACCAGGCCACTGCTAGTGTGACAAATAAACTTGCTTACACTTGGCGCTGCTTCACACAGCAATGAGCTAAATAGGGCATGAAAAGGTACGCGTGCACACAAGCGCGCTCAACACCAGGTGTGTGAGGCAAAAGTGCTAGCAGAGACACATGTGGCTCTGACGCCCGGTGGGATCTGTCCATGTCCTCTCTGTGCCCTCTGCCTGGGCACACCACTGCACTGCCAGACTGCAGCTCCACTCACACACTCATTCCATATTCACATCAGACCACTGGCCTAACAAACAGATTGTAGAGGGGAAATTTGCATTTTGTTTATGAGACGGTTTACCAGACTGTAGCTGGAATTTTTTTATTTTTATTTTTTTACTTGGCCAGTCATTTGGTTTGGGTATGTGAAATTGGGAAGTCAAATTGGCTTTGAGACTTTGATGCAACGCAAGAGAAACAGTGGAAATGACTGAATAGAACCAGTTAGAACCACTGTGACATCACCAAGTGGAACTATCATTTTGTAGTCTGAAGTTTGCATTTTGGTGTCACAATCTTCACTTTTTGGAGCCTGAAGTTACCTTATTTGGATGAAAAGATGGAGCTTGGGACCCTTGGGAAAGGCCCTTTACAATACATGTGCCATATGTGCTGGTCCCAAGCCCAGATAAATACAAAGGGTTGTGTCAGAAAGGGCATCCGATGTAAAAACTTGCCAAATCAATCTGATGTATTTAAACCATCCATTAGCTCTAAAATTTTATTAACAGGACAAAAGAGCAAACACTGCAATTATTAGAATAAAGACAAAATAAAGACAATTAGAACATAATGTTTTCTGGAAACAGAGAAGTTCAATGGATGTTAATGGAGGCGGTGGTACCAGGGGTATTTCACTAAAAAAAAGTTTCATGGCACCTTGTTGCCTCTTGGCTGAATCACACCTGCACAAAGTGGCATTTTCTGAATAACTTGGTAACAACCGTTTACAATTATAATTCACTGTGTGGTTGTTATGTTTAATATACAACAGCCATAAAATACTCTGCACCTCCCCAGAATAAATTAGTCCCATTGTATTGAAATAGTTCATTTCACATTATTGACTTGGATCTTACTAAAATCTAATTTCAGCATTTATTAGTGTCACAACATATAATAAAACTATTCTGTTTGATTATACTATTCAACTAAACATTTTAGTCACCTTTTCATCTGTAAAGCCTGTAAGTTAGTCTTCTGTGTTGATGCATTACATGGCCTCAATAATCTATAAAATGTCTCTTTTGTTTTATTTGTTTTGTTTTAAAACAAAACAAAAAAAACAAAAAAACACTTCTGAGTTTTAGAGAACCTTTTTTTTTTTTTTTTTTTAAATAAACTGTGCTGCTGGATGTCTAGTGAAACATAATGACCATAGACGGATTATGGGACACAGAACATCTGATGCTCTGAAAATCCTGCCAAATAAAGGAGAGAACCATCAACGCCCTAACATGCTACCAGATGCTGAAAACATATGAAGAAAACGTAAAATATAAATAGATTTAGAAAAATTGTTACATTTTATTAAGTTTACTAGGCGCTCTTACCCACTTTCATCTCCTTTAAAAAACTCACCTTTATTAACCTCAACAGTTATATTGTCCCATAACGTTTAAAATAAATAAATAAATAAAAGTAATTCTTGCCTAATTCTCATAAAATAAGCTCAGATTCCTTTAAGGTGTTCAAATACCTTTTTGTATTGTTGTATTGTTGTCATTCTTACTTTTCATCTTAATTTTAAAATTCTCATCAATAGTAGTCCTGTAATTTGTAATTCACAGGAAAGAAAGGCTGTGACTCTTAGCTATTTCCTCACTTTCATATTTGCCAGGAACAGCATGTCCAGAAGTAAGGCATCTGCAGGCCTAACAGACTTCTTATAAAGTGTCTCTGAGTGTTTTGAGTATGACTCCACATGTGCAAAGTGTAAAGACTCAGAAAAAAAAACAAAAACCCAAAGCTCTCAGTGAGATTTTTTTCTCATCTGTCGTGTTTTCTTTTGGTGAATCACACTGTCTGTTGTTGGAATCTGCATCAAACTGCAGACACTCCTCCTCTTCCTCCACCTCTTCTCTTCCTCAATCCTCTCATCTCCCTCTAAGCTAAATGATCCTTTCATTTCCTGATGACCGACTGGGGCCCTTAGGTGTCTGTACAGGGGTGTGTGTTTGTGTGTGAGTGTGTGTTTTGGAAGTGTGTGAGCAGCTTTGGGGCCACAGTTGCATGTAAAGTTCACAGTTGTCCTGATCCTGTAGCAAAACAAAGCTCTGAGAGAGATATCTGGGCTGAGCTTCACAAGTATGTGTGTATGTGTGTGTGTGTGTGTGTGTGTGTGTGTGTGTGTTTCACAACAGTAAAAGTCATATTCAGATCCGTTTCTTCATTACAGACACATGTACAGGCTCTGCATTCAAAACCTTATGTATGTACATGTGTAAAATGTATAGAAAATATGAAAAAACCCAGTGTTCATTGTGCCGTAAAATGGTCCCTGTCTGTGTTTTACTATTTCATCTGATGTGTGTGATTCATTCTAGTGTTGCCTTCATGTGTGCGTTGTATTTTCCGTCCAAGTTTACGGTTGAGTTAATTAAAAAAAAAAAAAAAAAAGATTAAATAGTAGATATAAATAGTAATACCATCATATTACGATAATCTTAGGAAAAGATCTTGTTTGTAGCGTCACTGACATCTGTGAGAAACACAATTACACCCCCCACCCCCCCTCAAAAAAAAAAAAAAAAGTCAAATTTTCATGAGGTCAGAAGAAGTCCCAGAGTTTATTTAGCTTAACAAAGAGGAGGATTTCCTTAACCCATGAGGGAACACTCCCTCCTTCATATTCAATACATTTGGAGATATGAGTTTTTAACTGGACAGGAAGAATATAAAAACTGTATTCTTCAAAGTGACTAAAACAGTTACTTCCCCCTGAGATGTAGGAGAGTATATGTATGTCACTGATATGAAACAGAAATAGTAAAGCATGAGTGCCTCAAGTCTGTGTTTACGTATAGTTACTTGAGTAAAAGTAATCAGTTACATGTGACCACTGGTAGAGACAGACAATGTACGGCAACCATGTTGGACTGCATTTAAGTTAGATGTTTCACATAACTGTATGTTGACCCCCCCCACCTCCACCCCCATCCCCAAAAATCTGTTCAACACACATTCCAGCTTGTATCCACACCTGCAAATGCACACACATGCACACGCACACACACACACATACGCACAAATCCGTAGAGAGCTGACTCCGGAAGACAGGGAGGAAGTTGTCTAATGGTTGCCAAACGTTTGAGTGGGCCCTGGCTAAACATATGTTTAAAGCAGACAACATCAGCAATCACCACTTGACCCCTTCACACACAAAGTGCACACACACACAAACATACACACACAGCTCAAGAGGCCTTCTTACATTCTTTTTACATCTCATACAGTATGTGTGTGTGTGTGAATCCACAACGTGTGATGTGTGTGTGTGTGCTTGCATCACACATTGTGGATTCATGTGCACCAAGGGCACACATCCACGCACACACATGCCCTTACAAGATAATATAATCAAGTCAGAGTGCAGCGGCTGCCGACTGCAAATGCCCACTTCCAGATGTCCTGACGGAGAGAGACGCCACGCTTTTCCACTGGGAATTGGTCAAGGTCCTGAGGCTGCTGCGTGTGTGTATATGTGTGCGTACCACAAACACACACTTCCACACAGAACAGACGTAGACATAACCATGCAAACAGACACCCTGACACGGCATGAGCAAAACTGGGCCCAGCTGGAGAATGATTCAAAAAGCCGAGGGAGGAAGAGGGGAGGACGGAGAGGACAAATTGCTTTTGCCTGCATCTGAAGACGTGATGTGCGAACGAGCTGTTAAAAGAAAACAAAAGCAGAGTCATGCCTGCCAGTTCCCACGACTCCCACCCACCCCGCCGTCCCTCTTTCCTCCCGTGTGTCCATCCATCACTCGCCCTCTCCCTCCTCCGTACAGTAAGTGACCCAACACCTTGTGCCTCCTGGGATGAGTTAACAGTGTGGATGAGTCAACAGGGAGATGGAGGGAAGGTGTTGCTTTGTTCACACTCAAATTGAAAGCAACTAGTCAGGACTGGGAGCTCTGAGTGTTACGTAAACTGTTCAGTAATACCTCTGAGACTTTGATTCAGATCAAGATATCAATAAATTAGACCACATACAAACGTACACAACTATGACCATCACATCGCTGTTTCTTTTCTTTTTACAATAGGAATATATGAATGTTTTGACTGGATAGCTTAGGGGATACCACCGCTGACTTAAGTGCGAAAGGTTGCCAGTTTGAATCCCAGGTGGGCCCTTGGGTTAGGCCCTTTACGCTATGTGTATACCTTGTAAGTTGCTTTGGATAAAAGCGTCAGCCAAATGTAATGTAACATATTCCATATACGTTCATATCCAGTTGAAATATAAAGCAATTAGTATGTGCTGATATCTAATTTTACAAAGCTTTAGTAACAGCAGAACTTCTGGCTTAAAGATCAATGGGTGATAAAAGGCTTCTTATCATGGTGTTCGGTTTAACCGGTACTTAATGTTAAACACAGATCAATGCTGACTGTCATCATGAAAAGACAAAAATCACCCAAAACAAATGGTGATAAAATAAAATAAATGTTGAGATTTGTCCACTGATCTCTTTCATTGATGTATCTTCTGCGTGATTCCAACAATTTTGATAATTTTTTTAATCAAAATTGCAGAATTTCCATATTTCCCGTTCAAATACAGTAAAGAGACGTGCGGTGTGGAAGCAGCAAACTGAGGGCGCTTTCACACAGCGTCCAAGTCCGTACCGTAGTTAAATACATTCACACCTTTCTCGCAGATTACAAGCACATACCACAGCCTGTGCCCGGGTACGAGTGGGTGTTACAGGGCTGAAGCAGTAGGTGGCGACTTGGAAGGAAATCTGTCGCTATCCAACAAATGTGGAAGTCAGAAGAACACAAAACCTCACGTCATCCACCGAGCATCAGAGTCACATCATCAAACTAAAAAGGCCTTTTTTTCCCCTGAACAATCCGGTATATTTCATATACTTAATGATTTGTGTAGAAAACAACCTGCCTATGAATCTAGAATTACAATAATTCTTGCGGCTATAAAAATACTGCAGAACATTTAAGAGGCTGAGCAGTTCTATTCATCACCAGGAAACGGACCCTGACAGTGACTCAGAATGGAGACAAACAGCTATGTATGAACTTATTCTGTGGAGTTTGTGTCTTGCCATGCTGTCTATACTGTGTGGTAGGGTTTTTATAGGGCCAGGACCAGCAGGTAGCAGTTCTACACTGTATTTACACTACTGGAACATTGTGTTTCTAATGGTTTGACCCAGTGGGAACTCACTCAGAGTAAATAGGAGAGGGCTGAACATGAAATGAGGGTAAGTGTGTGTCCCCCGTTTGTGTGGACACTTTCCCCAATCATGAGCCTTCCCCAGTGTAACTAGTGCCATTTACCAGAGTGGGCTCAACATTTTGCAGAGTGCTCTCCAAATACCTTCAGCGCTGCCAAATAGGAAGCTCACATTGTGACAAAGAAACTAAGCAATGCCAGCAGCCACCCCTTCCAAAGGCTAATGATGGAAAGAATCCCCCACCACCCCCCTACCCTCTCAGAGGTTAAGAGTAGAAGAATAATCACTCATTTGCGGGGCAAAAAGCAAGGGAGCCGAGTGTGCTGCATAAACATTTTCCCGGATGTAATTTTCTCTGCCGGTCTTTTGGCTTTTCCCAGTAGGACGGAGCCCAACGCCCAGGAGGAAATCGTTTAGGCTCCATAAGTGCCAAATTGTATCCTGGTTTTCCAGAGTTTTCCTGCCTGTTCTGGCTCAGGGCTTTTCCTGTGGTAAGATTGGGTCATGTGTTATGTGTGTGTGGATATGAATGATGGCAACTTGAAGGCATACAGCTACGATTCGTATGTGTCAGTGTGAAAGACAAAAAAAAAAAAACACATTAGAAAAAGATAAATATATTTTTTTAAAAACGGGGAGAGGGAAATTAGCGATCAAACAAAGTGAGACGTTCCCACTTCCTCAGGCGCCTGTGTATTCACTGAGCTGTGTCTGCACACATGACACAAAGCCGGAGAATCTGTGTTCTTGTGTGCCGTCAGTGTGTTCTCTTGTGTATGCGTGTGCATGTGTTCGTGTGTCTACCATGTGTTCCTGATTTGCGGAGAAGACTTGAACTGCTTACTGCTTCATTAGGTCATATTTGTTTATCAGACATTGTACAAAGCATCTGCTGTTCCACAAAAATGCTCCATTTATTGTGTGCTAATACAAAAGGAAACATTCAGAACTGCAGCTAAAGATTATCGAAATCGCCAAAGTTGACGCTGAAAGTTTTCTCTGACCTAATTTTGTCACATCCTCATATAGAATTACTACTCAGCTCAGTATGAACCGAGAGGCCTCACAGTACGTCTGCTCAGGACACACTTCATTTCAGACGCATGTCGCTGCAGCAGCAACAATGCCTCACAAACAACACGTGTTTTATTTGTTGTCAGCGATTGTATACTGTGATTGATACACTGAGACTGAAAGCATAGCATGTTTCTTTATGGCTTCCATTTAAAAGGTGCTATGTCAGGTATAAAACATTAACATGTCATTGACAAATAAATTGTTTGCTCCATAATTATGGTAAACAAATGTGGTGTGGTAGACGAGATTGGCAGCCTCTATCTCGTGCCAGTGGTAATTTTAGTGGTAGTGTTTCTGCAAATTAGGGCCACATTTCCCATAAAGGCTGCTGCTTCCTGTGGTGAAGAGGATGTTGATTCTTCGGTCAAAGGTTTCCTCTTTAAGGGTTTAAATATGTTGGAAATGATTTTGCCATCAGCTTTTGATAACTGTTACTCTTTGAGCATTTTTAACCATGAAAACAACAGTGGGCCTCCACTTGGAACAAAACAAATAATGGAGGGTGTTTAAACATTTAGTCTGGGCCTAAACTCATAGATGGTTGTTTCCTGAGGGTTTCATCGAATTATGACTTTAATTTTACATTATTATAATGTAATTGTAGATAATTGTCCATTTTCTTTACTCTGTTATTCAGTTTGTAATGTGTTTTTGTGGTCTTGGTGAGGCAAAGACGATGCATCTGTAAAATGGTCTGTTGTTGTGTTGGTACAGAATACTGCAGGATACTATCGATGTAGAGTACCTGGTCGTCATAGCGATGGAACTTCTGTGATGTCATCTACAACATGACACAGTTGGTGATAAACACAAAAAGGAAGTGGAGAAGGAGAACAACAACGACCACACGATACATGTACACAATGGAGGATGTGGATGGATGGTATTTTTGACTCTTTGTGTGTTTGTCATTATCGTTTTATGGACTGATGAAGCTACCGCTACATTTACTGTAACCCTCTGAATCTATTTTTTTTTAATGGCGGGTCGTACATTGATAACACAATGACGCAGAGACAACTGGACCAATCAAATGTCTGCAGTGTTCACACGTCACGTCTTGGTATCGGTTCAACCATTTTGGAACCTTGGCGGAGTAGATGCCAAAAAACTAGCACCAATACCAGATTCCAGGTCCTTTTTCATAACAGAGCTGTACAGAATCACTGATTGGAATCTACACAGACATTTTTTACACCTCCCTGCCACAGGAAACAGCTCCTCACATCTTTAAATCCTCAGTCATCATTCCAGTTCCAAAGAAAACACCCACAGTCACAATAAATGACTTCAGTCCCACAGCCCTCACATGTGTTACTGTGAAGTGTCTGAACCGGTCCTGCTACTGATCAGCTCCTGCATTCCAGACGTAGTGGACCACCTCCAGTTCACCAACGTCAGTGGACGATGTGGCGCTGCTTACTCTTCACTCCATCATATAACACCTGGATTCCCCCAGCACATACACACACCTACTGTTGTTCTTAGACTCCAGCTCTGCCTTCAACGCTGATGGGCCTGGGACTATGGACACCCACCGGTATCTGGATCCTGGATTTCCTCACGAGTAGACCACAGGTAGCAAGGCTGGGGAAGAAGGTCTCTGCTGAGATGATGGTAAACACAGGACCCCCACAGTGCTGTTGCCTCCACCCGACATTTTTTAAACTATACATACATGACTGAACTTCCACCCTGGACAATACGTTAATCAACTGAGTTGTTTTGAGGCTCCCATGTTGCCACTCTTCAGAGAAGATGCAAAAAGGAGAACAACTTGCACCTGTCCACCTGAAATACCCTTTCTGATGATTGGCTTCACCTGTGTATGTAGGTCAAAGGTCAATGAGCTTACCAAACAAACTTTGTGTTCCAATAGTTACTGCTAAAGGTGCTCGAATCAATAAAACAACAATAGTGTCGACTTTAGTTTAAGTAATTATTGCACACTTTCTCTTAATCCTATAAACTTCATTTCACTTCTCAAACATCACTGTGTTTGTCTGCTATGTGAGGTATTTAACTGAAATTGCTGATCTGAACAACCAATGATTGATAAAGGAAAATCTTGAAAATGATCAGGGGTGAATTAACTTTTTCATACCACTGTATGTTGACAATATGACTATTCTCTACATTTACTAGAAGAGGGGATAAAACACATGGAGAAGAAAAAAACCTGGTCATCAACATAGACAAACAAGGTAACTGATGATGGACTTCAGGAGAACCCCCCCCCCCCCCAGGGTAACACATGGATACTACCTTTTCTTAGTGCATCTCTAACAGCCACATATGGGGAAAAAAAACCCACCTCAACCATGGTGAAAAAAGCTCAGCAGAGGGTACATTTCATCAGACTGCTGAAGAAGGCCAGGATATGACATTGGCCCCCACCTCAAGTCTACAGAGGACTCGTTGAGAACATCCTCAGCAGCCGTATCATGGTATGGTATGGAAACACAACAATACCCGAGAGGAAAGCAATGCAACGGGTCATAAAGACTGCAGACAGGGTCATGGGCAGTGAGCTCCCCCCTCTATGGACACCATCTACACAGAAGAGCTCAGAGGGTCTTGAAGGATGGACAAACACCACCCAGGACATACCTGTTTAAGTGGGTAACTACAACCTGAGACACTGCCAGCCTATCAGCACCAGCACTCACAGGACCCACTTCCACAACATCTTTTCCCCCATGCCTCTCATCTCCAGTATCAGCATGTGAAAGGTACGCTAAATGAGTTCTGTGAACAAATCCTCAGGGTGCAATAATAATAATATGTTTTTTTAAGGTGCGATATTTATGTACTTTGGTAGTTTTAACATAGTTCAAAATGCCTTTATGACCCCTGTGTGTGTATGTGAATATTATTTTCTTCTTCCCTTTATATACATATATGTGTGTGTATTTTAATTGTGTTTCTTAATAAAAAATGTGAGCTATTTCTTCATTTTCTTTCCCTTGAATTCAAGAAGAAAACAATGTAAATGTAGCTGGCAATAAAATTATCTTTAATTCTTTTAAAGTGCATATGAAGGGAATAAAAACCTAATATAAACATATTATCAGATCAGGTCATAAAGACAGGAACAAAGTGTTCATTGCATTTCTCTTTACAAAACATCAGAGAGAGACAAGAGAAGAAACAAGATGTAGTTAAAAATGCTGACGCTCACCTCATAAGACTGTATAATCTTATCCCACTCATTTAAACAGAAAGGTTTGCAGAATAAATGATGCCACTTCTCTATATCATGCCATTATATACTATGTGCATGTGCCTTCAGTGTTAATATATATATAAAAAAAAAACATCCTGGGTTGGAAAAGTTTGGAAATAAACATAATCTAAGTAGTAACTACATCTCCAAAACATATCAAAAATAGAAATGAGTGCAATACCAACGTGTTTGGACCGTGCAGATTTGGCCAGATGAAATGAAGAACTGGATTAGCCAAACCTTACACTTTTCTTCATCGTTTATACTTCATTTCTAAAGCTGGATATTTCAATCGTGCTTGAAACAATGAGATCGTAAAACAGGCAAGGTGTCAGCCAGAATACAGACAGAGAAAACAAACATTCTCACAAGAGCATACACACACATCTGAGCTGAACCCACTGGTTGAGGAATTTCTCTGAGCCCCGAGGAGGAGGAGATGGGGACAGACAGAACACAATTAGCAGCAGCTTGTCACAACTTTGGACCTCTGAATGTGTATTGTGTTTTTGTGGGTTGTGTGTGCAGACTTGTGTGACACTTGCCCTCCCGCACAGCTCATTTATTGGATTAGTGCGAGACTGACCAGTGGGGATGTGGCCAGCCGGCGCCAGGGCCCGCTCTGAGGCTCCACAGCCTAGTTAGCCCCAATGCTAAGCTAACCTCTCACTCCCCACGCCTCGGGTGGTAAGCGCCACTGTCGCAGGGGGGTAAAGGGTGCTTGTTACTGGGACTGAGGTGCCATGCTAGCAGGCCTCTCCTAAAGGGGAAAGGGGGGGGGGGCAAGGATGGACTAATTATAAGGGAAAGCCCCAATTACAAGAAGAGGAAGACAGGGATTGGGGGTGAACTGGAGGGAAGGATGGAAACACTACAGTGGAAGCCAGGCTTGGAAATGCCACGAGTAGCTGCCAGTGACAACAGCCCCATGATGCAGACGCACAAATGCACACAGACACACAAAGAAGTACATACACCAGACAGCATACCTTCTGAGGTGCCGCCTGTCTCCCTTTCCTGTCTCTGCTGAAGGATAATTGTATTAAGTGTGTTTGTTCGCCCAGTGACTGACGGCATGCCCGCGCACACGCACACACACATGCATGCACTCACACACACACACACACACACACATACATACAAACACACAGAACCAGGTGGAGTGTCTAAAACCATAGTTGTTACATGAAAGGCTGCAGGAGGTTTAATAGAGTCTAAGCATCACAGGGAGTTGCTGCTGATGGCTAGTACCGAAGTACAAACACACTCACACAACTGAATGCTGCAAATGTAACGTTCAAGTGTGAGTGTCTTCACTTCCACATGTGTGTATATTGGAACAATAATTCAAAGCCCATACAGGCTCACACGTCCACACACACATGCACCATACATCCAACCCGATGACCTCATACAGTATGGCTGACCAGCTCTCCCATACACAACTTTCATTAGAAACACATGTTCTGAGTGTGGATTTGTGTGTTCAGTGTGCAGAGGGCTCTCTCAGTACGTGTCACGCTTCTGAATACATTTCCGGCCACCACCAAATACCGCTCTAGTGTTTTAACTAGACCTTAGGCAGTATGCAATCCAGAAATCAGGCCGCCAGTTTGTTTTTCTGACTTGATCCATGCTTCTTATATAAAATACTTAAGCTAAAATTCACTTTGCCCTCCAGGTAAAAAGAGAGATATATGTATGTGTAAGTTTGTGTGTAACATTTAACACAGAGAATATCCATAAATATTATGCCACGCAAATTAAACCGTGAGAAGGAGTAACAACAAAAATTGCAATAACTATTCTCCTACTGATCGCACATAAAAGCTAAAATAAATTTAACTGTGAACACATTCTTTACAGCAGTATCTTGTGAAATGGCATAGCACTTTCCACTCTTCCATATTGATAAAGGCATTGATGAAGGTAAATATGACATGGAGTGTGAACATGCCATAGAACAGAATCAGTATGATCAGGAAAAGGTCTCAATTAATGCAAACAAAGAGGGTTTTTTTGTAAAATAGGTTTACATCTGTCACATGGATGTGCTTTTTTTTTTTTCTTTTTTTCTATGAAACGCAAACCATACATTAATAATTATGCCCTGAACAGAGTGTTAACTATCAGAGTGTTGTGTATTTGGATCATTTTAAATCATATTCACATTTTAGGCCTCTATATCTATACAGAAGCTCGACTCATTTGTTTTTATTTTTTGACAATATGATTCAAAATAAGAAATAGGATGTTCCATGTGGTTATTTAAGACCAAGCTGACTTCAGAAAATATGCCTTACATTGTATGAAATGTTGGTCTGGTCGTACAGCTCTATGGTCATCTAAAAGTAGGTGGAGGAAAACAGCAAATATTATCCACACTGTCCGTTTCCAACCACAGTCCCTCCATACTTCCAATAGTTGTGTGTGTGCAGTCACTTGCGGTTTCACATCAAATTGTTTCTAATCTGGCTAAACTGTTGGCTTGTTTAGAGCCTGTGTAATCGTTTGCCTGCTTGTGTTATGGCCGTGTCACAAACTGTTGTAGTGATGTCACTATTTTCCCACACCTCTAATACTTTGGCAAGTATAATGTTATCACAACCAATGGAGACGATGGACAAAACTGTAAAAACAACTCCAGAGCTGTAATAAACATTAGAATTCTTGGTGAGAGCACTGACAGTGTAAAAGTAGTCTGCAAGCCTTAATTCTACACTTATCAGCTTCTAAACCCATATTTAGGCGCCTGGACACAAACTGCATTGAAACCAAGGATACCAAAACTACATTATCAATCAAGCTGACGGGAGCAGATCTAATCTTTAATAACAGGCCAGAACTGGTGCCAGAAATTGGTTGAAGCCATCGAGCCTAATGTCTAGACTGCGCAGGCTGTGTTTGGGAGACGCTGAACTCTGACAGGGGGAAAGAAAGCTAATGAAATGAAAGCAGAAAAAGAGAACAAGCTAGAGAGAGATGGAGAGAGCTGCTCACATCTGGAGTCTTTCCTCTTGTCACCAGATAGATGAATGTTAACTTCCAGTGCTGTGGAAACAACAGCTTCCTGTGCTGCCGATAACAGCGATGGAGAGTTAGAGGGAATGAGATGGAAGAAGAAGACGGAGGGAGAGAGAGGGAGACAGGAGCAAGAGGGCAGCTGATGACAAGGGAAAGAGTTCAAAAATAGTAAAGAAACAAGATAAGAGGGGAAGTACAGCAGTAGACAGGCCAAGCATATAAAAGTTGCAACACAGACAAAAAAGGCAACCCTGAAATGTTAGTGAACGAAGCCCCGAAAAAAAAAAAAAAAGACACGCACACACATTCTCACTGTCCAAACATGCCCAACAAACCAAAGAAACGGCAAGAAAAGAACAAGCACAAGCAGCTCTGCCTTTAAAGCTGTCACGTTGTTTCTGCTGAAATCTTTCAGCAAAAGATGCTACGGTCTGCAGCCACAACATGCTAACGTGTGCTCGTGCTGCCACTACCGCTGCATGTCACTGAGTCCTGTGTCTAATGTGTGTAGGAGACAAATAAACAAAGGTGTGTGTTTTCAGTCGCAGCTGCTCAGTTTCTTTTCCTTCAACACTTTTTTTTCTTTGCAGATCATGTGTTTCTTTTTCAATCATACCCTGGTCTTTTATTTGCCTCCACTTTTAAGACAGTCAGATACACTTTTGTACTTTCTTCACTGTTTTATTTTCTTTATATAAAACAAATTGCCAGCAAAATAAAGATCTTGTGCCATAGTTGAATTTATGCATTTTTAGTTTTTGGAGTTTGATACGTGAATCAAACTCCAATGCATCGTGCAGATCCATCCATCCTTCCTTCCTTGGTGGAAATATGCACTCTACTTAGATAGCTTCTAACCGGTTAATATGTCAACTAGCAACTTCAAAATCAAGCTGTTAGAAAATGTGAAATTATGTTGAAATTATGAAGCAGTCTAAACATGTTGGTAGTTGAAATGTGCTCTGTCTCACATAACAGTGGTTTCTGGGAACAAGATTGAAGACAAATACAAAATACTTTATAGTCTAAATGTTTTATTTGAAAGGGTGGTGTTGAGAGGAAAGATGACCCAGACGGCAGGAGGATATAGAGACAGACCCTTAAACAAATATCAAAGTTCTAAATCACCATAATGCTGTGCAGACAACACCTGCCTGCCAACAGATCAACAGGTTACTTCTGCGCTCACACTGGTGAGAAATAAATGTTCCATTCCCAACTTTGATACACAATCCAACACAGACACTCTTTTCTCTCTGACACACACACACACACACACACACACACACATGCACACGCAAATAGAGAGAGACAGGAAGTTAGGGAGGAATTCCCAAGCGGACATTTCTCACGTTCCTGTGGTGATTGGAAACACACTCCAGTAAAATGGCGGCAGGACATAATTTCCAGGTGAGGAGAGAAAGGCTGTAACCTCTTCCACTCTCCCCCTTCTCTCCTCTACTCCAGCACAAACAATATCCTCCTTGATATTATCCTTCTGCAACATACACACATGCACGAACACACACACACACAAACACACACTGTTGTCACCTGGTGGTAGCTGCTCTTTTAGCCAGCTAGCATCAATACACAATGGCTGCTTCTGTGGTTCCACAGGAGCAGGTGAGCAGATAGCATCTACATAAATGTGCGCTCACAACACACACACACCCTTCCATACACGCATGCATGCACTCACAGAAATGATGAGCACACATACACACACACCTGCTGAGGAAATGAGCCTGCAGTGGGCCTCCACCTGGTCAGCCCTGAGGTGACACAGGGAAAACAAAAGGAAGGAAAGAGGCAATGAAGATAAAGAAAAAAGTAAAGGAGCTGTTTGAAAGCCAACAGTGAGCTGTTGTTTATGACCGAAGCTACGTCCCATATTAGGAACCTCTGGAACTGAATTTAAAGAACTAAATACAACCATCATTTGTCTGTGATGAAAGTGATCGTTGAGTTTTAATTCAAGTTACCTGGTGGATAAGTAGTAGAATACTTTCACTATTCAAACTACAGCACAAAAATAATACACTTCAAATAAAAATTATTTACAAAAAAAACATACTTAAAGCATGAAGAGTCAAAGTAGTCATTGAGCAGTAAAATGGTTTTGTTATCATATCTAACATTTTGGATTCAGTTCATTGTTGCATTAAAATATTCTTTACAGGTATGTGTGTTTAAGGCTGAACTGATGTGTACTGTAGCCAACATAAAGGCTAAGCACAATGTAATTTAGTTTTTTTTTTGTTTTGGGTTCATCTGTAGTAGAAGTAGACATAGAATAATATTGTTTTTGTAGCAAAAACTACGTCTTAACAGTGCATGACCATAAGATGTAGTGAATTCAGAAACAACATGAAATTGAGACAAGATGGGACCTATGTAAAGTACTAGGAAGTGAGTAATTAGAGTAGAATGACACAGAATAGGGGTTCATGGAGGCTGACATTGTTATTGTCATTAATTTAACCGTCCAAAATATACAGAATAATTATCGAGTATGAAAAGCAAACACATTTAACAGTCTAGTTTGAAGATGTTCAAAAAGCTCTAGATCATAACCCAGAGCCCATTTGTTTAAACAGGGGTATGAATAGATTCTGCTCTTCACAGTCACCCTCAGAGTGTGTGTAAGTGTGTGATGCAGAGACCGTCGGAACATCTGTGACATGAGTCAGATGCTGAGGGAGTCAGATACTCAGCATATGCTGCTGAGTGCATTCTCCTCTTCTGTCCTCTATTCATTTTTTACCACACTTGCCAGTGAAGCTCAGCCGCTCGGCATAATTATCTCTGTGCAGAGTGTGTAAGTGTGTGTGTCCACATCAGATGATGTGATGCGATGCATTAGGCGTTCCTGATGCTTAGGTGTAAAAAATCCCATTAGAGTGAGCGGGATGGCAGATCGATACCTTACGGGATCCGAATCAGCTGTGTGTGTGTGTGTGTGTGTGTGTGTGTGTGGGAGGGAGTGTGGAAGTACTTTAACACCTCTCAGAGGTGGATTAGTGCGCGACAGCATGGAGACACTGTCAGAGAGTGTTAGTGTCAGAGAGAGAGAGAGGGAGGGGAAAAGTATGGAGGGAGAAAGCAGGGAAGAAAGAGAGATGAACAGATGGAAAGAGAAAACGAAGGCAGCATGGAAACATAAAAAATGTGTGGCTGATGTGTCACTCCTGATGACAATGTGTTGTGCTTGTCCTGGATGATTTGGGTTGGGGGAGACATGGAGAGATGAAAAAAGAAACACAACAACAGCTAGAATGATGGAATTTAAAGGTCAGGTCCTGTTGTACAGTGGTTTCAGGTGTGTTTTTAAGTTGTGGTGGAGCTCTTTTAGGAGGAGGACGAGGTCAGTTTAACCACAACGCTCTGGAGATACCGACTGAAGAGGGTCTACATAGATTTGAGTCTGATGGGGTAAAAATCTAACGTCCTCCTGTTCCTCAGTTTAACGATAGAAAGACTCTGTAATACGATCTGACCACTGGCACATGCAAAATATTCAGTCTCATGGTCTTTCATGGTGGTCAGTGACATTTGCATTGTTACAGTTGTACCACTAATCCTTGCCTGCTTCTTCTTTCCTGTCACTGACTCGCAGTTATTCAGATTTGTATGTTTTCACATAACTTGATCTGAATGTTTAAAGAATGAGCAGTAGTGTAGAATCACAGTGAATATCAGTGAATGATGTTGTAAAGGTTATGTATATTTAGGTCATAGAAAAACCAAAAAACATATCTTTTCAAACATGATAGTCCAAAAAAGCTTTATTATTGTTTTTTTTTATTTTCTTTTACCTCTGGGGAAATTTTATTTTTGTCCCTTATCTGATAGTGATACAGAGTTTTCTTTCCCCCTTTCTATTGTTTTTAACACCAGTGTTTCTTATTATTTATAAGACCAACTGAATGTAACTGATGCCCTAATTATGTGTGTGTGTGTGTTTACAGGTAATTTTCCATTTATATTAACCTGTTCTAACCTTAATGTGTGGCTCCGTCTGGCTGCATGATTAACTACTGCTGCGATCATTTCAGAAAAAGATCAGTCTCGTTAGCGCCTGCGTGTGTTAGGCTGCGTGTGATATCAATAAACGGCTGTTCCATCACATCCCCTTCACATCTCCGAAGTCGTGGCAGACGGAGGGATGGCTGTCCTGGCTGGGCGCCCACCACAGATTGAGGTCATGGGAATGAAAGGGTGGACTCAGTGCCCCTCACCCCTCTCATCTCATCTCGCTGGGACACACCACTTCTGTGTAACATGCTGTACAGATGCAAGTGTTTTCACACTGCAGATAAGCATGGAACATCAGCATGATACTGGGTATTAGCGGGCGCACACAAAACAAACACAGCCATTATTGTTGTCCTCTCAGCTGTTATCAAAAACACATACATCTATAGTCATCTGTGACACTATGATTGCTATACACAATTATGAAATCATTAGGAAAAGGAACACGATTACACACCCCAGCATGGCTTCTCTCACTTTTAACACACACACAGACTCTCCTGTGGGTAGGCGGTAGGGTGAACGCGTGGCAGATGCCCGACACATTGCTGTCCGTTCAGTCACTATAAAGAGCAGCTGCTCAGTCTTCACTGCCCTCTGGCACTGCACACACAGACACAGTCACATGGATGCACAGGCACACATGCACTTGCTGTATAACACTAATGCTGCAGGGCATTCCATCTCTCACAGATTATAAGTGCACCAACACAAAAACACGCACACAAACACTGCACAGAAAGAGATAAGAGCAACACAAAAACCTGATCGGCGCTCACCCGTATCAATCCATGTCACACCCTGATCTCTTTCAATCACACACACACACACACACACACACACACACGCACACGCACACACACACACACACGCACACACACACACTCATAAATCCCTACATGTGGCTAACCCATTCCCACCCTTTAGTCTCCACAGCCTCACGCATACACACTCACACATCTGTACACAAGCAACACACTTCCTGAACTCTTAAAAATGAGCAAATGATAAATCTTGGAGATGTTAAACAGAAGAGAGAGGGGAAAAAAAAAAAAAAAAGTTAAGATGAATATGACAACCTGAGGCCCCTCTCTGCTGTTTTTAATTAAGAGCGCTGAAAATACTAGTTTGTCAATCAAATGTTTGATCGACAAAAAATTCCAATACTTTAAGTGAAACATTCCCCAGATTGTAACAAGAACAAGTAAAATTTAAGACTTAAAAAAAAAAAAAAAGATTAATGTACTTGACATTTATACAAGGTGTTGTGCTCATCTTACCATATGAAATGAAAGTGAAGTCAAAAGATAGACTTTTAGTTTATAAGCTTAAAGTTTGCATCTCTGGCATCTTTGTTGTGTTTGTTTTTAATCTTACCTCTGTTTATAGTGAAATAAATTCAACTTTATAAAAGCAACATTAACATTATAGCCAAACCAACAGTCAAAATTGTCTTTAATGAATGTTAAGGACTAAAATGTATTATCGCTGGACTTGTTTCTGACTTTTTAAGCACCTGTTCTCAGACTCAGATGCGAAGGCTCCGAAAGGTTTGATTTTCTCTCATTTAACTTGGTGTAAATTCATTTTCTAACCTACCTACCCAGCATTCACAGCAGGATTTTGTGACAACTCTAGTCGTCGAACATGAACGTTACAGTCACAACTGCTAATTTGGTTTAAAAGACTGCAAACACTTCACTTGCTGCGCTGCTGAGATGACCTCAGATCTTTCCCATAATCCTCTGATACGTGATAGTGTGATTTGAGCTGATAGACTGATGACTGATTGTTACTCACCGTTTCCAGTGAAACTCTGTTGCGGCCGTACTGATACTGGCTCTAATGTGTTCAATCAGTGCTTTTCTTCACATCACACTTCACAATACAGTGACTCATTAATCCCCTGGGATTGTACTAAATTACTTGCAATCCTGGGAGGAAATCTGTTTATGTTTGGCGATAAAAAGTCACACAAGTATCTCAGTGTCCTCTCAGACAATTGGTGTCTGTCTGGAATAGACATCTCAAACCAACCAGGTGATATTCCAGCACCAGCAGGTAAAATTAATTATATAACTCTTCCTTATTTTACTTCCTTTTCCTTTAGTTTTTTTTTTCTTTTTTTTTTTTTTCCAGCAGATCGTTTTTCCTCTTTCTCTTCATAAGATAACAGATCTGCGGTTCCTTTTGGTTTCCTTTTCCTTTGGTTACAGGTGATGACAAAAACAAAAAGGAGCAGTGGTGACCGTGGAGATCTGCTGTTATGTCCTGTCACCAACCAACGGGTCACCAAACACACCCCGAGGCGATGGACAGGATGGTTGGGCGGGGGTGAGGGGTGGCAGCAAGGTGACAAAGGTGCCTATTGATGAAAGTAAAATCAGGAGAGCAGGAATGGAGCGGTGGGGAGAAGGGGGGGGGGTCACGGGAAATGAGGGTATTTGTCTTTAAGAAAGAGATCAGATGGCCAGGCATCTTTCTGGCCTGTGCGATCACTGTTGTCAGTGTGGCCATTATAGCGCAAAAATACAAGGGCTCTTTATGAGGCTGGGAGGTAATTGTGGGGTATAGGTTACGGGAGTATGTGTGTATTAGAAAAAAGAAAGAGAGACAGAATACCACAGCACAGGTGCCTGGGCTTTTAAACGGCTGCTCAGGTATGAAGGGGCGGAGACGCAGAGTGTGTGTGTGTGTGTGTGTGTGTATCCTCATCTTTTTATTCAGTCGTTTCTTTCTTTCCTCGGCCTCTGTGAGAACAATAACGCAGGGGAAAGCCCCTTCTCGCCTCAGGGTGGTGCTGATGGTGGTAAAAGGTGCTGGGTCACTGGGACAAGAGGGGCACTGTGTGGGTGATGCTAACAGGTGCATGAATGGACGCACACAAACTCAGGAGAAACAATGAATTAACTGACCAAACATTTCAGTGTGTGTGTGTGTGTGTGTGTGTGTGTGTGTGTGTGTGTTCCACCCGTTGATTACCCTACAAGTGTGTTTTATATTGCTGTTGGCCATTTGACCTGTATAGCACAGTTAATTATTCTGAGTTAATGACTTACCATCCTTCACTTCCATTTGGCTTTGCTTAATTTTTTTGTAAATATTATAGATGTATTACTATTACTTTCCCACTGGGAGTAGTGTACTTAGGAGTACTACGCCCCATTTACTTTTACCAGTGTGCTAGACACGCTGCCTGTGGGTTTTGTTGACGTGTAATGAGCTTTTCTAAAATCACACATTTCTTTAATGCACATTTCTGTGCGTTAAAGCATTGGTTATTGACAACTAAATCAAAACTATAACACAATAACAGCTTCTAAATCCGTCTTGGAATACTGTTGTGAAGTTACTACTTATAGAAAGTAGATGTAGCAAACCTACAGCTTAAAACTCTAGAAGCTTAAATAAGAAAAAAAAAATGTGTAAGAACCTGTCTACATAAATAATTATGCACTTCTCTTCCACTATTCTCTCCTCCCAATCTACACCGAAAGACTAAATAAAAGAAACTAACAGGTTATCACACATTTAAACCCACTATGTTCTGAAGACACATGTGATTAGATAAAAACACTGTCAAATATATTATCCATAGTTTTTTTTTTTTTTGCATATTGATGCTAAAAAGTAGCTTAAACTGTAGCTGTAATTATGGATTTGAAACCACATGCCAACCAAAAGCAACTTTTATTTCCTTTCTGTGTTTTAGGAATTGTTGATCTGTTCTTAAAGTAAAGAAAAAGCTAAATAAAATAAATGATAGCGAATTAAACAAAATGTACCTCAGCCACAACACAGATACACTCCCTAATATTGTCTCATTGAAGTCAACGTCATCTGCCACATCTGCATCTGTCATTATTATTATTTATCAATCAAATTATCATTTGATCTGAATCTGTTTAATATATTTCTGAGAACCCAAAGAAAGATGCTCAGAATGTTTAGAACATGCTAGTCTGACTGTCACAGACTATAAAAACACATCTGTAAAAATTCATAAACTAGTACTTGTTTCATTGAAAAACCACTGCTGTATTAATACTCCTAATTTTAAGTTATTATCAATAAATCTAAATGGTATTGATTTACACCAGACCAGTGATCAATGTATCCTTTTAACAGTATTGTCTGTGCATCCATTGGTCTTTTAGTTTATTTGTCTATGCTGTAAAGTTTCACAGCACTGGCTGAATAAGAGATAACCACATCAGACAATGGTGATTGTCTTTACAGAAGGAGCACACGTTGTTCACATGACAGTTAGATAACCTAACAATGACCACCACGTTTTACTATCTGTGAAGACTCAGAGTTAACAATGACGGACTTCCATTCACCGCAGTGTCTCCGAAAAAACACCAAACACAGGCATATTTTTATTAGAGAAATGTATCCAGACTCGGACAGTTCGTGACGAAACGCATTGAAGCTGTACTGAAGGGCAAACACCTGGCAGGTCATGTGATTTTTGCATTGATGTCTCAACCGCAGCATTCACAGACACAAACGGACAATGAAAGTAACTGAGTAACTGATGAACTCACTGCTTTAAATGAAGCTGCTAATGGACACACAGGACTAGTACTGTCACAGTCACAGTCATTTAACTGACAATTAAACGTCACATAAGTAATTCATCTGCCTTTTTCTGTACATTTCAGGCCATAATCACACCATAAACACATGGTACAAGTTGCTGTTGTAATTATGTTTAACAGAGTGTTTTAATAGTGTTTTAACATGTACACTTGGTATATGTGTTCCATCAGATAAATGTATATATTAGGGCTGTCAAAATGAATGTATTAACACAGATTAATCCATCATCGTGATTAATCTGATTAAAAATCTTAACACAATTAACCCATCAGCAGCGCAGAATGACTCTGAACGTCTCTGCCAGTGAATTTGGGGCAGTTTGTATATGTGGAGTTAGTGTCACACATGGTCAAACGGACAGTTGATCCAGTAATGACAGGCAGCAGAACAAACCCATAAACAGCACGTTGGACCTCGGGATGGAAAAGTGAGAACAAAAAAAAACAAAAAAAAAAAAACGGATGGAACAGCTATTTTAAGTTGTTTTGTTGAAACAGTTGAAGGTGTTTCATAAACACGTTCAGTTCATATATAATCCCTGACTTCTTGAGTCTTTTTATGCATGAAAAATTAAATGTGATTAATATTGATTGAAAATAAATGGTATTTAATGGTGATTAATCAAAATTAATCCATGGAAACCCTGTGATATATGATTGTGATATATATATATATATATTTATTTATTTTCCCTCTGTAGTATAATTTATTTTCTGCTACTTTACACAAAACACAACTACTTTGCACAATCATTTCCCCTGGATATAAAGTATTCTGACAAACCTACTAATAGTTTACTAATATACATACAACTTAGTAAATTAAAATATGGTAGAATAATTATTTTATGAGGTCCCATGACAGATGTTATAAAAAATTCTAACAATTACTATTATTATTATTATTATTATTATTAACATTGACAAAGATAATGAAAATAAATAAAATACCCCAAACTGTGGCGGACAATATGAAAACAGAGATGAAAATATTACAATTATGTTTGGGAGAATGCAATGGTTATATTAATTAGGCCAAATATTTCCTAAAATATGGAAAAGTTTTGTGTGTCAGATCTTTCCTGTGACTCTCCCAGCCCTGGATGATGTCTGTTCTCTTGGTTTAACCTCATCACAGACCCCAGCGGTGCCAAAGTCCAGCAGCTCAGTGTTTTCAGTGTGGTAGGATTAGCCAGCTCCAACTCCGGTCTTGCCTGCTCTGCTCTGCCGCCAGCAAACACATTATCACTGATTCACAACCGTAGATAAATCACACACAGATGAAGACAAACAGTGAGGCGGCGGAGATGGGGTGACAAAAGTGGGGATGTACATACACGCACTTTCTAGATGGCAACAACAAAAACAAGAAAATGGCTGAGGCTACTGTACGGACAGGGCTTGTTTTTGTTGTTGTATTTCCTGTTGTGGAGCAGGGTGGCTTTCTTTACAGAGTCAAAACACAACTAGTGCTGTGAAGGAAGAGATAAATCAGTGCACGCACACACACACACACACACACACACACACACAGGTAAGATTAAATACTCTTTCTTTCCGTCCTGCAGTGTTATCTCTCTTTCAGGTCTGTCTCCTTTTCTTTCTTTGGCGATATGACCTCGTGGACTACAGAATGCCACTGTGTAGTCTAGCTGGGACAGAAGCCTTCCTAACACACACACACACACACACACACACACACACACACACACACACACATAAAGCACAGAGCACAGCTCGGGGTGCAGATAGGTGGCATTGATAACAGTTACACATTGATTCTGTATATTGCAGCTGCTGGAAAGTAAGACAGTAGCAT
>JAPSES010000144.1:768198-778546 GCA_029822895.1 Maxillicosta whitleyi | reverse complement strand
GCGGGCGGGGGGGGGGCGGCGGCGGCGGGGGGGGGGCAGTCCTTCTGTGAAGAAGGAGAAAGCCGCTCCGCTGTCCCAATCCCCAAAAGTATCATTATTAAAACACTCACTTCCACAGAAGGAGGAAAGAGAGAGAGAGGAAGGGGGTGCACAGGAGGGATGAAAAGACAGAGACATGGTTGGCAGGGAGAGCTAGAAAGGGCGGGACATAAAGTGGGGAAAGAAAAGAAAAAAAAAAGAAGAAGAAGGAACAGGGATCCCCCACTGGACAGAGTAAAAACAAATTAAAAGAGCTTTTATAAAGCACAGATGCTGCTAAGAAAATAAACTTCACAAGATTTACTGTTTTTCAAAGGAGTCACAAAGCTGGTGGAAAAACCATCAGGCCACTTCATTTTTTTTTTCTTTCCCGTCTTTCTTTCTCTCTCAGGTAACACAGCAGCAGAGGGATCCATCTCCACAATTTCCCCCCTTTCCCTCCCTCTTTTATCTTTGTATGCTGATCTGGGTTGTCTGCTATTTTCAGTCAGAGTTAAGAGTTGAGGTCAGGCCAGCCTGTGTGAAAATGGCTTCCTGCCCGGTCCCCCAATCCCAAACCGCAAGCTAACAGGGAGGTTTTATTAACAGCCCTATTTGGGAACATTTTTTGAACATTTTGTATTTTTTTTTATTGATGTTTCTCATGTCAGGGAGCTAAAAAAAACACACGCCCGACAACCCCCCCCATAAAAATTCCCAGAACATGATTTCTCTAATTTCATCATAAAACTTCTGAAGTGAAAAAACAAAACAAAACAAAAAAAACCCCAATATAATAAGTGAGATTTTTGTCATATCCGTGTTTTCCAGCAGTTTAGGACTGACCGTCTATTTGTAGTTGGATTGTAAACAAAGAGTTTAGAAGCGGAAAATAACATGGGAGCGGAACATGTGTACGCAGACGCGAAAAACACAAAATCAAGACCAAAACAATCAGGTGAAAGCTCACAAACATAAAAACACACACATACACACAAACAGCGCCCCTGAAATCAGATCTACAAGTTTACAGCATGTCGGTATTTACAAGGCTTCATCAGACAGCACTGAGTCGCCAGCAAGGAGGGGGTCAGACAGCTCCACTGGATCAGATGACACCCACACTCTAACCATATGTGTGCGTGTGTGTGTGTGTGTGTGTGTGTGTGTGTGTAGCCATCATCTGATTTGGGTCAAGGAGTTAGTTCCTCAGAGTAAAGAAGGGACGGGTTATGGCCAATGATTGGATGTTTGGAAAAGCAGGAGAGGAGGGCTGAGGAGATGGGGAGGAGGGAGAGAGAAAGAGTGTGTGTGTGTGTGTGTGTGTGTGTGTGTGTGTGTGGGGGGGGGGGGGGGTCAATGCACACACAAATGCACATACACACTGAAAACACTTCCTTACAAACCAGTTTAGAAAGAGGCTGAGAAAGAGGTTTTCTGTTGTTCTTTACTGACGTTCTCTCAGCAGAACATGAGTGCGTGGGAAATTGTGACCCAAAAATGACAATGAAATTAACGAGACGTGGTTAAAAAAATAAAAAAATAAGCCCAGACAAAATAAAGAGTGACGTCGTGGTTAGAGCGAAATTCATTTAGCAATATGGATATGAGTATAAAGCCCATCTACACCTACATTTCAATTAAGAATGTGGAAGAACACTTTTTAAAAAGGATTCTATGGGTTATGAATCAATATTTAAAGAGGGAAAAATAATGTAATCTGATTGGATGAATGTAATATAGGTCTAGTATTGGATCCTGATTTAGCCAATACTTTTATCATGCAGGTTTGATTTATTATTTTTTTTATTTATTAGACCTTTTTTTTTTTTTAATTCAATACATCAGGATTATACGAGTCTTAGTGAAATGTGTCCATAGATCAATAAAAATATCAAACTGATCTGAGGGTAATTTAAGGATCTTATCTATTTTTCTTGGATTTGACAGAGTGTTATTAAGAGAAACACCAGTGATTAAGTAACTCTTAGCTCCGTTTCTGAGTTCAAGAATATGACATCTGTGTTTTCATACCAGGAGTTTAACATGTGTAAAACCAAACCAAAAATAATAATATATAAAAAAATTATATGTGACAAAACATAAAAAAAGATAAAAATGCAAAGACAAAAAAAAACTTTGCTTTTCTCTGAGAACTTCAGCTGCTCCATATAAAAAGTTTACAGTCATCAACAGTTATTTTGTTAATTTCTGGTGCATTTATGATGATAAAATGAGAAGACAGTCCCAGGAAGAACAGTAGGAGTAAAAAAAGTGAAGGAACAAAATCAGTCTGACAATGTAAACCAAAGACATTAACTTCACAAAAAAAGCCTTCGTTATATCTGATTCGAATGAGATCGGCCTTTTCTTTTTTTTCTTTTCTTTAAAGCTAAATGAAGTAGGATGGAGCCTTGTGACCTCCACAGCCAGGCTCGCTGCATCTGTGCTGTCTGGGTCTAAATACTTCTCCGTTTATAAAGCTGCGGTCTCAAAAGAAGGAAACAATAAGAAAGACAGAGGAGATAACGAGCCGTCACAGCCGTCCAAAGCCATCTTTAAAAGCAGGACAACAACCCTGAGATGTTCGGTTCTCCTTGAAGATACAATAAAACACAGACTGATTTCCCTGTTTCCTGAGCCGGAGCTCATCTGTTATGTACCTGATGAAGGTTTTGAATTTTCACAGTAGACAGATTTCTTTTGTTCACATTAGTCACTAATCATCTGCCTCGTGCTTCGTACCGTATCCATGCACATGTCACGCTCAGTTTCTTTTACCTACAAACTACTGATTCAATTTCTCCTCTTAAAAACTCCCCAATCTAACACTGACTGAGTGACATTACAGCTAGAACAGAAACTCTGCGCGAATAGATGCAGAAAATAATAGATAATAATAATAATAGAAGCACAAAATAACCAGCAGAGCTTTGACCACATCTAAGTTGAAATAAATGACATGCTAAAAACACTCAGACATAATCTGATCTGTTTTAAAACATATTTATTAAAGGATTAAATATATATGATGTATTTATTTTGTCCTAAAATAAATGGAAATAATCTGACTGAGTCCTACAGTGAGAGATCAGCTGCAAAATTTCAACACCAAGAAAAATAATTAAAGGCCTAGTGACAAAATCAAACTGAATTTAAATCTGTATATATAATCTAGACTACTAAAAAAAAACTAAAAAAAAAAACGAGGCTTTAAAAGGCAAAAATAAAATAACCCTTAAGCCTCCGTAAATATACAACCCAAGTGCAAACTAAACAGTCTGAGACATTTGATGAAGTCGGACACGCATCAGCAGAACAAAGGCAGCATGTAAAACCTATTGATTCTGTGACAATGGGAGGCTTGGCTTTTCACAGCATGCATTTTTCACTTGGTAGGCAATAAACTGGAAGCCACAAGTGCCGTCTGTGTGTAATGGCAAGCCAGCTTTATTTCTTTATCTCTACCTTACAATTTTGCAAATCAAATAATGATGAGTGCAGTGGCGAGCACCCGGTGATAAGAGGGTTTAGTGGTTGTGGAGATTGAGTTATTAGGGTTCGTATAAAAAGGACAGAGGTCTCTGGCGGAGCCCAAACGCCAGCCAAGATACATATTCCTTGCACTGTGTATTTTTGGTCGTTTTAAAAGCCCTAAAAATACAGGGGAAGGCTAATTTTCAGGGTAAACAGCTTGTTCGATTGCAGTGTGGTTTTGCGCTGAGCTCTCCGTTTATTGACTCAAGCCGAGCTGGGCTCTGGCTCTTCTGCAGACCACAGGGTGAAGCCCTGCCGCCGGAGCCTGCAACAAATGCAAGCCACTGACACTAGCTTACCTTTAATGGCACACAACTGTTAAATCAAATGTACAGAGAAATGTACAAAGGGTAATCCTCTCGACTATATGGCACGTTGAAGGGGGGAAAAAATGCTTTTAAAAGGAACATCTGCTCCTTTTAGAAAGCTATTTGTCTTTTCCTATTTCCTGCTCAACAGTAATTTGTAGGTTAAATTATTAAGACATCTACAGTAAATGGATGTGGGGTATATATGGTTATTGAAATGCAGGAAGCTTGAGGAAAAAAAAAAAAAAAAACACTACTCAAGGGTGTAAAGTCACAATTATGTAAAATATAACATCTCAAGAAAAAGTCCAGCATTTTTCTTTAGATGTTATATTAAACACAATAATGGAGAAAGACAAAAGAGGCCAAAAAGATAACAGCTGAGAGCTCACTACATCAAACCTAAAAGCATTCAGTCTGCCTCTTTAAGAAAAAAAAAAAAAAAAAAAAAAAACCCAAAGGAGGGCTGCAAGTTGTTTTAGCTGGAGGAAGTGACCATTCATAAAAAAGCTGGAGAAATTACCCAGCTCTTTTTCTCTTGTTAGATTTGTATCAAGGCAAAGCCCTCGCAGCACAACTCAAGCTTTACAAGTTCTTTCCTCTGTCTGTCTCTCTTTATGGAGGCCGACCCTCACTGCTTCTGCTGCTCTGCTCCTCCCTCTGTGAGAAGCTGGGAAAACCTGACCTCACAGCGCCACACAGAGGACAACTGCGGTACTGAAGGCACAGGCCTGAACGCCACGGCCGCAGCACAAACGACAGCTCCATGGTGAGTGTTAGTGTATGTGCACATGTGTTTTTCTGTGGATACATCTATGAAACACAAAGGACGCAGCAGGTCAGCCTGTTTGCTTAATATTCTGTCACAAACATCATACACGACATAGTAACATGCAAACGAAAAACAACACGTGAAATATAATGACGGTAATATATGTCGTTTTTCTATTGCATTGATTTGTTTAATGCATTTTTTTTATTTTGTCATCAGCTGGTCTAACTGTAATTTTTGTAATTGTAAATGTAAATAAGCATTTGTTTGTAATTTAAATGTTCTTGGCAAAATAATGCCGCTACAACATTTTTATATTTCACCTGGTAAAGATGACAAACTGAAATCATGTCCGTCAAGAAGAGAAATTAACTATAAAAGGTAGAACGTGTTTCTGTAAACCATGAATAATACAGCAAACGTTACCTGCTGATTGGCTTAAAGGTGAACTCCGACCTCAACCCTGTGGTTCAAGCATAAACATATGTACATTTCAAGTCCTTATGAACTAATTCAGCAGGATATTTAAAACAGTCTGTTTTTGATATGAAACGATTGAGCGTGTTGTTTTTGTTTTTGGGGCTGTGATTGTGTGTGAGTTGTGGGTGTGGTCATGAGGTTGTGTGTCCGTACGTGTGGGTGGGGTCAGAATTAAAAAGACACGAATCGAAGGTTAAAGCGAAAAAGCAGAGTTCCAATGTTGAGAAGGTGAACACATGGAGGTCTGTGGTGGCTCCTGCATACTGGTTTAGCTGAGTCTCAGGCTGTGTCACTGCTCCAAGGCAGACAGCTCATCATGATGACTGAAGCCTGGACAAGTAATCCATGGCACGGTTTCCTTCTGTTTACAGGGTTTTCAAAGTGACTCGCTATCTTGCCCTGTTTAATCCATCTAATATTTGTGTAAGCTCATTTCAACATCATCAACTGTACTTTGTAACTATTTAACTTGCAAGTAACTACTGTCAAAGACGGGGTCAGTGTAAGGCCATGTACATACGTGTCACACACACAGGCAGTTATGAGGTAATGTTTCCTTGGCATCGACCTCTGCAGAGTGTTGGTGTTTTTCGCCGCAGGACGATGACTGACGAAGGAGAGCGCTAGGGGAGGAGGGAGGCGAGATAAAACAAAAGCCCAAACCCAAATAAGCAAACCGTCAGCCTCTAATAGCAGAAAGGAAGTGTCCCTTTATCAACAAGTGAATTAACAGTTTCCCGTCACACCTTGTTTTTTGCCTCCCCCTCTTTCTCTAAACAAGCGCCAAGGCCCAGATGCACTCGGACCACCAGGGCTTCTGCTCAGTGAGGAAACAAATCTGTTGTACTGACTAATAGCCCTGTGTTGATATTTCATGGTTGGGAAGTGTATGAACAGGGCTGTGTATACACACAAAAGGCAGCCATGCGTCCAAGAAAATGCTAAGTTTCATGGTCGCCATAGCTGTCCTGAGGCTGCCCGCACAAAAGGAGACAGAATAGATATTTAAGTGTATTTCACAGCGGACGTTTCCCATGGAAGAGTGACCCCTAATCAGTGGGGGTGAACAAGTCTGATACTGATCTAGGATCTCAGTCTGATACTGACTGAAATAACTGCGTTGGTTATTCTGTTGACAACTATGTACATACATTACATTATGTGTCAGCAGCGTAGTAGTACTTTATTTATTAAAGCTGTTGATTTTATCTGTGTCTCAAAAGGATTTTACTCAGACTTGTCGCAGCCTCGTAAAAAGAGGAGTCATGATTTCATTTCAAAACCAGCTCAGACCACATTAACTCAATGGTGTAGTGGTACCAAGTATTAACTAATTAAGGCATTTAAAATGGCTGAGGGGCTGCTATTGTATTATAATTAACACATATATTGAATAACTCCTCAGTTTGTTGTTAAGGTAAAGGTCCATTTAGTATTAAGGCATCCAGTACTGATCCTTTAAATTCACTTAATAATTTTACTAAAGTATATCAAGCGAAATTCCATACATATGGTATATATTAGCACCTGTTGCTGCTTTACATTGTTGATGTCATAATTAACAGCAGAAACGCTGGTGGGTATGTGTGTAAACACAAATATGACATCAAAATGGTCCCAACCATTACTAGTGAATTTCATCAGCATTGTGGGTAACTAAAAGATGACTTGATGTGGATATTTTAATGTGCAAAAATCCACAGAAAACACTCTTCTCCATCTCTGCTCCACTATTTTATTACAACACTTTACTAAAAATATACCAAGTTACTTGAACAGGATTATTTCCTGTGGTAGATAAGCCTAATAGGGCTTCACACATAACACACTGATGCCAGTCTTTTCCCCGCAGTGAAGCACAACCATTATTAACTGAAGCCTCACAACTGGAATAAGTCAGATCAATGCATCAAAGTAGAGCATCTTCATGGCAGACTGATCATTAATCAGTTGGTGAAATACAGCCCACTGAAAAGCAATATAAACACAGATCATTACATAAATCAGTGATTGTTTTTAGATTATTATGATCAAGTTGTTTTTGGAGCACTAAAAAACCTGACTCCTGCTGTATTACACAGTCCAGTGGCTGGATGTAAAAAACATCTGAATAATAAAACCCAACGGTCGCTGCCATATGCCTGGTATAGCCTCAATAACCTCCGCCCTGTGCAGAGAAACTGCACTTACTAATCTAGCCTTGTATGCTCTGCGCCGCAGACAAACCACGCTTTACAGCATGGGACGGTCACATTATGGGTCATCACCTCAAATGACAATACATTGATCTCACTGAGGAAAGGCTTGGGGGGAAAAAAAGAGCAGGAAAATACTGTACACACAGACATAAATAGCCAATCCAGATTTTAACAGTGACAAGAAGACGGCCAATTGCACCCTCTATTTTTAGGCATGCTGGCGGCCTGAGCTGGCAGCTTTGAGGAGGATGTGTACTTTTCTACAGTTCCTTCCCAAAAATCAATGCTGTCTTTGCTGGCGACAATCACAGAGTAGCTGTTGTGGCTAGGTGGCCCGGCCACTGCTTGCCTCACCCTGCTGCTTTCTGCCAGCCGAAGAAAACCGCCTCTCCACTGCCCAAAATTCACACCCAGCTTGAAAAACAGGCGGAAGGCGGACACAAAAGCAAATGTGACTCAATGTGTTTGCATCCGGTAAAAACTGCACAAATTATGGAGTCTTTATCAACTCTGGTGGCAGCAGTCAGGGCGGAGGGGGCTAGACTGCTATATTTACACGTGGCAGGATGCCTCAGAGACAATTTATCTTCCAAATAATAGACACCCACGGACCTACATGAACTTGTCCCACAAAGATCTCACTGCTGCGTTGACAATGATCCAGTGCCGTGTGTGTCTTTAGGTACTTTTTCACCATAAAAATACACGCTTGGCCTTGAGGTTGAGAATCATCATGTTTTGGTGCAGCCACTTGTCTAAAAAGGGCTAATTTATCTGTGACAAAACGTACAACACCCAAAGGGGCCTCTTAAAGTGCACTGAATACAAAACTGTAAGATGTGAAATATATATGATATTTTGTCAATTACTGTTTGTTTGTTTATTTATTTTCATTAACATTATCATCATCAATAATAGTAGTAGTAATATTTATTTTTTAATGGATTTATTTATGTTTTTGCTTCTTTTTTTTTAAAGATATCCACTCACACTAACATCCTAGATGATACAGAGATAAAGCTTCTTATTTATTAAACAAATTACAAAATTAACTGAATTGACTGAATATTCAGTTAATAAACTTTGAAATTTGGTATAAATTATTAAAATAATACAAGTATATGAAAAAGCCTGATTGTTCTTGAAAAGTTCCAATTATTTTATCTAAATTATCTTTAATCTTTTATCTATAAAATACTGTATTGTTGTAAAATGTTTATATCTAAACTGTATCTGCAAATGTGTTGTAAACCTGGTGTTAGCTGTCTAGTGTTTTATTACAACATAATAATTACATAAAAATGTACACAATTCCAAGAGCGATGCTAATTTTGTGTCTTCCCTCAATAGAACCAACAGTGGCAGCACTCACTTAGGTTTATGAGTGCAAACGTCACTCGAAAAGTGTCAAAAAGTAGGAAAAAGTGGTAAAAAGTGAAAGATTTTATAGCTCCACCTCCTTTATATTCACCACCTATGGCATATACAGAGAAGGTGTCAGTGCCGGTAACACAAGGACCAGTGGAATGTTGTGATTAGAATAAAACACACCAGAAAGTATAGGCATCTTAAAAGAAAAACAAATATATAGTTTGGGGACAGTTTCACTAACGTGGGTCCGTGGGCCTGTTCTGTAGTGGTCACATTTTGATGGGAGATGAAGATGAGTTTTCAGTTTTAAACTTTCTACAGTCGTGTAGACTATACAAAATATCTAATTTGTCTACAGTAGAAAGTAGAAATTATTACCTAAGCACACATGTATCTCACTTTCCCTACAATAGTGATGTATAATTTGATTTATTAGACCTAAAAAGTGTTAATCATTACAATATGGATGAGGTTATGAAGCTACAGTACACAAAGTGACTGCCTCGTCGTTCACACGCTGAGACGTTTTGTATATTTTGTCAGAATGTGAGCTAGTGTCCGTATGGTATGGATTAACACATTGATAAAAGCGGTGTGAAACCTGACTTCAATTTCCTGTGGACTACATGCTACTCTGTAAAATATTACAGTTATGAAAACTTTCACCTTCCTCCTGAGACCTGAGCCAACTTCGCACTGAAACCCAATTGGAATATTTACTTTTGACATGTTCTTTTTTTTTGTATTTTACCTCAGAACAGTATCGGTCCTGCAGATAATTTGTCTTCTTCACACACACACACACACACACACACACACACACACACACACACATAGTAAGGTATCACTGTGAGGACTAATTGTTGACAGGTGGCCCTAATGCTCCCCTTTGAAACAAAAGTGTGATTTACGACCACGCTCCCTTAGACCCCAGCTTTCAGCACCGCTACTACAAACTTATCTCCCCCGTCCCTCTTTCATTTCCCCCTCTTTCTATCTCTCCATTTTTCTCAATTGCACCTCATTACTTTGCTCAGTCACTTTCACCTCCTACCCTACTTTGATGTTGCTGTCCCTCTCTGTCTCTCATCGGTGCAGAGAGGTGACTCGCTAAAGTCAGACAACCTTTTAATGTTTGATGGCCTATTTTTCACAGACCGTAGGAGTGTATGTGTGTGTGTGTGTTTTGTGCAGGGGTTACAGAGCGGTCTGGGTCTAGACAAGGAAGACAGGAAGGTGAGAGGATGCGAGGGCGCCGTATGTGTCTGTATATGAACATGGGGTGCACTGTGGGCTCTTGGAGTTAGCAGACAACAACATGACTTCAGCTGATTCTGGTTCAGGCAAAGCTCAAATTAAAGTTAGTATAAATAATACGACCAAATATTAATGTATCTACTGTGATATATAGAGATTTGGCAAATAGGGATCATATGCCTTGGCCGTCGCTTTAACCACATATACTTTGGACTCTGAAACACCTAAGACATATTCACACAGGACTAGAATTAATTGTGGATGTGGAAATTGGTAATAATTGCAGAGTTTATCTATGGATGTCGAGCCTATGCAAACCTTCCACATCTGTAGTCAAAGTCAAAGTCAAAGTTGCTTTATTGTCATATATAATTATATACATTCTCAGCATACAATATGTATGAAAT
>JAPSES010000144.1:734577-745456 GCA_029822895.1 Maxillicosta whitleyi | reverse complement strand
CAAATCCTGAAAATTTCATCAAAATCCATCCATAACTTTTCGAGTTATGTTGCTAACTAACGAACAGACAAACAAACTCAGGCAAAAACATAACCTCCTTGTCGGAGGTAATTAATTTAACTTAAATAAGCTAATTTGTGGCTTTTATATTGAAACTGTAAAGGAGAGAAGAAAAGTGTGACCCAAGATTGACAACTTAAAAACCTTTGCACAACACTAGGCTATTTCAGTAAAGGTAAATAACATCCCCAGGTTTAATGACAGTGATTTGAATGTCTAAGTGAACACCAGACTCAGAAATGGTCCATCTTCACCAGTCAAAATAATGGCAGCGGCATCACAGAGACATGCAGACTAGCTGTTGTAAATCAAATGAGAGCATGGCTGTGAGTGTTAATTACTATCTTGGTGTGAAGACACAACTCAATCCATGCTAAATGTGTGGCTATAAATGTGTGGCTCAGTGAGGCTGCTTGTGTGTGGGAATTCCCCTCGTGTTCAACATGTGCGTGTGGGTCCAGGGTTTTTCGGCGACGGCCTGGTTTCTTTCACACATCAGTAAGATGGAGAGACAGAGTTATTACACCACGGAGAGCAGCCTTCACGGCACAGCTGCCTCCATGGTCAGGCTCAACGGGCCAGGCTATTCATTAGACTGGCCTGTTACTAAACCAGGGATATGGTTTATGGGACAGTTCCGTGTGGGGAGAGATTCCGTCTTGATTCATCTGCCATTACTCCTGCCTTTGATGGGGTATTCAAAACTTCCATATTCAGGGCATTTAAAAGGCTGCACAAAAATGCAAGTACTGATTTTGTGGTACACATAATGTGTTTTATGGAGCAAACAAAGTTAATTCATGTGAGCAGACATTTTTTAAAACTCCATTTAGCCCGAATACCGTTAATGTGACTCATAATAAAAGTACAGGCATCAAGGTAACTATAAGTCATAAAACTGGCTCAGACAAAGGTCAGCTCTACATGTTCACCATCAACACAAGACAGGTTTTAAAAGAAGCTCCTTAAATAGCACTTAGTTTTTGGAAAACCTGTGCATGTGTTCCAGATAAACCCCATCCATTAGAGGACAAACACAACCAATCACAGCAGGTGTGCAAGGCTCGGTCTGTTCTGAGGCCATAGGGTTGTCAAAATTAGAATTGCGTATGTCAAATAAAATAAGATAAACATCGTTTATATGAAATTATTGAATAGCTCATCCCAGCTCATATTCATTTTCCTACAGTCAGTCACTACTTTACGAAACATGTCTGAAGTGTAAGCACTGATGAATCATCAGTGTATAAAAAAGACAGGCTATATTTGAGAGGTACTTTGTTGGTTTGTTTTTTGTTTTTTTTGCTTTTTGAAAGACAGGATGGGACTATACCATTTGTGGTGAAAGCCAGGATAATGATGGCATGAAGCCGCGCAAAAAGAAAAAACAATACAAAAGAAAACAACACAAGACCATTGATGGAAAACCGACAAACCAAGACAAGTTTTTCATGAGACCAAGAAGAGGACAGAGGATAATGTATATACTGTAGACTGTGAAGTCCTTTAAGGACCTCTGATTTGTGATACAGGACTACATATATTAAACTGAACTGAATTCAATTGCATTTTTAGTGGGGTTGCTAAACAAAAACATAGCGTGCCCACACTGGAAAACCCTCGGCCTTCAGTCCACTCCAAAGTTTTTGCACATTCGGACGGACAGATGAACAGACAACTTGGACAGATGGACGATGAACTCATAACACTACCCCGCGGCAAGGGCCAAGGGTAAAAAGGTTGGATACCACCGTTTTAGAGACTGAGTGTACCCGTATGACGCCTGAAAGCCAAATGTAGCTTTTTAAACAGTGTACTAGTGCTGTAGTCAAGACCGGCTAGACCAATACCAAAGCCCTGCTGAGACCGAATGGTCTCAAGACCAAGACCCTTCCAAGATCAAACGATATCAGAACCAAGGCCCTGCAGAGACGGGATGGTATCAAGACCAAGACGAGACTGAGCACAAATGAGGTGAGTCCATGACAAGTCAGAGACTACAAAAGATTTGAGACCAGTCTCAGGTCTACACCAATAGAATGGACTACTGTGACTTTATGGTGAACCTTATGAATATACTAATATTTACAAAACACTGACAAAATTGTTGCCAAACAACTGACGTGCTTGGCACCATTTTTCCAGACTAAAATTAAATCTCATTTCAAGTCTCATCTCTCACTTCAAGTTGTGGTAAATGTCAAGAAAGTACATAATGAGTTCTGCACTTAAAAAAAAAAAGGTTAATAAAAGCACTTGTGAAGACTTCAAAGTAGAGTAATAGAGTTGAAGAGTCTAAGGCCTTTTGATTATGATCATCAGACATCTTCATGATGACTGAATGACTTAATGAAGGATTTTCAACATCTATCTGCTTTGACCGGTGCTTTATATTTTGAACTTCTACTAAAGTGGACACTCACAGTGCTCTCTTAGGTTTGATTTCTCAACTTGGAAAATTAATACAGAAACATTGAAAATAAAATAATAATAATAATCATAATTTAAAATAAAAAAATATATATTTGGCATTTGGTATTAAAATCTTTTGAACAATACCATCCTTATGTCCTGAAACTGAAATCTGAAAAATAAGCTGTACAATATTTAACATGTAAAATAACTCGCGCCAACTTGTCATAAAACTTTATCTTTTGACCTCCCCGTTTATATTGACATGCTTTTGCTGGTTAACCTGTATCACAGTGTGGCGTTACTGCTATTATTTGGGTATTCTACCTCTGCATGCAAAACTGCTAATCCTTATCAGAGTGATAGAGCTCGTAGGCGCAGGTTTATGAAGCACAGAGCCGTCCCGTCTACATTTGCTTGATCAATCACCCCATCTAGTGCCAGTCACAGTCAAAGAAACGCACAACTTGCTGGACAATGTCTCTGCCATCAAAACACGAGTGTATTTTGACCTTGGCATCGTACCCAATAATCAAGTCAAGGATCGTTAAGGACGGGTGAAGAGGACGAGACGTGAAAGAAAACAAGCACACACACATTGCAGCTGTTAAAGAGAGCGCTTTGCCACTGCACTTCATCTGCGTCCCTCTAATTACACCACTAGGAATAGATCCACAGATCCGAAGCGCCACAGAGCGCCAGCCACCACACCAAGCACTGGCGGCCACCAGTCCACCCTCTGTAGAGCCGCCAACACACACAAACCACTGGGGTTTCTTACATAACTCTTCCCAGCGAGAACTGCTTGGCTTTCCAGACCCTGTTTGAGTCAGATCATTGTTTCCTGCTAAGTCTACGGCCGTTGTTACTGGACTGTTGAACCTGACCACTGGGAATGGAAGGTAGTTCAGTAAAAGACACTTCTGTAACTGCTCGGAAAGAGGTCACCGGGCACCATACCGATGAAGTCAGTCACAATCTGGGCAGTGATCAGATCAAGAGGACTCCAATTATTGCACAGTCTCAAGTAAGCGGCTTAGACATGCAAATGAATACACAAATAAAGAACGACGGAAGCCTTCTTGTATTTAGAACCATGTAAAAGTAGACTGTAGACCAGGGGGGGTCAAACTCATGTTGATTCAGGGGCCATACAGTTCGATACCACATGAAGTGTACCGGATTATTAAAATAATAATATAATAATATATAAATGATATCAGTTCCATAATTATATGTGTAATTTCTATGTTTTTAAGTAAAAGTGTATTATTAAAAATGTTTACATCATCAAACTATCCTTTAAAAACATGAGAAAAATCTGCATAAATGGAGAGAATTTGCTTGGAAAAAAACAGATCCACTCCTCAAATTACAACCAATCAAACTTCACAGCAACAACAATGCTAGAGAAAGTTTGGACAAATGGCATCACATCACACACATTTTTTTTTTGGAATTGCAAGTCCATTAGAATCATTTTTGGCGACAGGTAAATGATATCCTGTGTGAGTAATGTAAGGTACTCTATTTTAGGCATCTGGAAGAGTCTGTGTCTAATGAAGACCAATATCTGCTTAAAATACTTTTACATTGAATCCGGATACACTAAATAAAGAACAATGGTTGTCTATTATTAAGGAAATTCAAGGGATGGAAAGGATAACGTACAAACTGGAAATGAAACAGGAGTTATAAGAACGAAATTGGGTGAAATGGATACTATATACAGAAATGTGAATATCATGTAATTATTATACTTAGTCTTTACTACACACTCCACTGTTAAATAGGTTTTTTTCCTTTTTATATTTCTTTTTTTATTATTTTTATACTTTTTCACATGCAAATTGTGTTTGGCAGAGTGTAAATGTAGATATTTTGCATGTACCTGATGGGAAATGCCAATAAAAATAAAGTAAAAAAAAAAAAGAGAAAAATGAACAAGTCTGTAAATGTAAACATTATTGTGTAATTTAACTGTTTTTTAAGACAAAAAGAGAAAAAAAAAGTGGTTTTCATTACTTATGGTTTATTATGATAGTGTTTTATTAGTCTGACCCACTTTATATTGAGTTGACCTAAAATTATTTTAACATCTTTGATTGTTAATATTGTCAGTTTTGTTTTTGTATTTAACTAATTCATCCCACGGGCCAGATTGGACCCTTTGGTGAGCTGTTTTTTGGCCCCCGGGCCGCATGTTTGACACCCCTGCTGTAAACTGTTCATTACATACAATAAACTGCAGCAAATAAAAAGGAAAAATCTGTACATTTTGGCTGTACGTTTGCTATAGTTTCACATCCCGATTGACACATTTACTTGAAGTGTGGATTTGCCTCGGCCTAAATCAGCAGAAAGATTCAAAACGAATTTGGAAATGGATGTTGTTCTGTTGGAAAGATTACACAGGACGTAGACGGCACGCCAGTTCAGCACCAACAACACACTGAAGTTGAGCTATGACACAAAAAAAAAAAAAAAAAAAATGCATCAAAGATATTTTGCTCTCTAAATCACACACGCATAAATATGACAGTGATTTCCAAAGTAATTTTGTGCAGCTGTTTTGCTTCATTTGAATTAGACTCAGAAAAAACTTATGCAAATTTGGTTGTGATTAAAAAAAATACTCAGTTCTTTCTAAATAGATTTCATCATATTGATTTATGCTGCAGTTGTTTATATTATTAATATGGTTGTAGCTTTTTTAAAATAAGTTATTAAATGATATAAGAACAGACGATTGAGAGCTGTACTACTGTCAAACATCCATTAGACACAAGGACAGTTAAAGATTAGGGGGGTGGCCGCTGACACCCCTGTGTCTATTTTACACAAACTGCATTACAGAAGCAACAGATCTCCAGACGGCCAAAGTTTTGCTTCATCAGAATATGTGAATGCATTGTTATAGTGTCTGCAGTGAAGGAAAAACAGGCTGTAAAATGTGGGATACACGAACAATCTTGCAGAAATTAACCTTATTCTCTGTTTAAAGACAAATAAAGTGGTGTAAGAAGCAACAAATCAGCAGCAACATATGTGAAAAGCCCATGAAGCTCATTAGTTTAGGTTATTTTTATTTGCTTTAAGGAAAATATCCTCATTGCTGCTGGATTTAGTAAAGATTACATAACTTTTTTTTAAAATGTATTTATTTTTTATTAATCTTTTAAAATTGTATAAAAAACAGACTATGGGGCTAATATGTCTCACTAAAGTCTCCTAAAAGACATCAATAAAACTGACGTCATTGTCTGTTTTCACATTTTCTAAAGTCCCTTTAAAAAAAAAAAACAAAAAAAAAACACAGCACTTTAATATTTGGTCAGTAAGAAATTGATGGCAAACTTAAGTGCCTGTTCTGAATTTGCCTTTATGCGAAATAACATCATCTCTTCAGCTGAGGATTGATAAAAGTGACAGTTTTAGTGAAGGTGCCGACGGGTGCAGATGGACTCGTTCTTTGTCTGAAATCTCCTTCTGTTCCTGCTCAGACGGACCTGCAGAATTGACTCATACATGTAGGTAAGTGAAGGATTCCTGAGCTTTAGAGGTCAATGGGTGAGAACCGTCTTTCAGCAGCTCCTTTATTAACTATACTCATGCATGCTCAACACACATCCTGCAAAACATGGACGCACACTTAAATACATGCACACTCCACAGGTAACAGGAAAATACCAACAAATCAGTGTCACAGACAAGTTGCCGTATTAAAAATTACAAAGCATTTAGTGTCTCTTTCTTTAGGCGGTTAAGTCCATAGTATCCGTACTTGATATTCTAAATGTATGCTCTATCCACACTACTATACATGTTATTAGAATATTTTTTTTCTTTCTTAAACTATCCAAACCACAGATCCACAGTAGTGTCTGAATTATAAGGCAAATATGACTGTACGACTTAAAAACCATTGTTTCTTACAGATTTGAACTGTCAACATCATCATGGACCTTCACATAATATGGAACATACTGAACATACAGAGGCTTTAATCCAGGGGTGTCAAACATGCGGCTCGGGGGCCAAATCCGGCCCGCCTAAGGGTCAAATCTGGCCAATGGGAAGAACTGGTGAAAGATAGAAACAATCCTTTTTATTTTAATTCATGTTACACGTTCAGACCAATTCAATCTGGAGTGGATCAGACCAGTGAAATATTATCATAATAACCTCTAAATAATGACAACTGTAAGTTTTACTCTTTGTAAATATAAACATGTTCGTGTAATTTCACAAAAACAAACTATCATTTTACAAAAAACCTGAACAAATACAAACAACCAAGAGAAATGAGTGCAATTTTAATTAATATTCTGTCTGTTATTAAATGTTTTGTGTATTTGTAGATCCACTGTGATCTGTAAGTTCTAATGAACATGTGTAAATGATAAACTGAAGCATAATATTTGTTAAATTTGAACTTATTTATCTTAAAAAACTTTAGTTTGTTCATGTTATTTATATTGTTTTAAGATGTAAATGTAAATGTAAACATTTTCATAATACAATTGAACTTTTTTTCACTCTAAAACAACGAAGAAAGTTTGGAGTTGACATTATTTATATATTTTTATGTTATTATTTTACTGGTCCGGCCCACTTCAGGTCAAATTTGGCTGAATGTGGCCCCTGAACTAAGCAGCAGACTTGGTGAATACCAGGCAGTAAAACAAACGTGTTAGGGACTGTTGTTGTTTCAGTAAATCAGCCAATACTCCACATAATAGAGAGATCACTATATGCCGTCTTCCCCTCTTAAATTTGAAATCAATGGTATGTGAACGTATCAGTTATTTAATTCAATGAACTGTACGGTCAACATTAAGATAAATTAGCCGTATATGTCAGTGGAACAATACTGCTGGGAACAATTTCTTCATCAGACATATACAAGATTAGGTCAATTAACTGAAGTGACATCAGTTGAACTGGCATTCTTAGTTCTTGAAACCCCCTGGTTAATAATAATAATAAAAATAATAACATTATTGAATGAAATTAGAGCATCAAAACTAAAATATTAGGAAACTTTTAGGAAAAGTCCTAAATTGTATACATAAAATTATTGACTATAAAACATTTCCAGTGTCAATAGATAGTGTAAGTATTTTAATGGACCACAAGTGGAATAAAAGTGGGGACTAACTGGAATAAAATATGCACAAGTATATTTATATTTAAGCAGAATCCTTGAGTGGTTGTAGCTGGTGTTAAACCCAAACCCAACAGATGGGCTGTTACACTGGTCTACAGAGGTTTAACACATCGGGCTCATTTCAGGACGTGAACTGGGTCTGTAGCACTCAAAGACAGAGACTAAACTAAATTATCCTCTGAATAAAATACAGATTTTCATACTAATATTTTTTAATTATTTTGAGACTCTATATTTCTAAACTATATAGAAAAGTGAGTCAAAACGTTATTAGACAAATGTAATATAAAGTTTACCAAAAATATTATTATTGTTATTATTATATTTAAGCTCCATTAGAGTCTAAACCCTTTCGCAATTTGTTTCCATTGGTAGGTTCCGACTTTGTAGAGTTACTGGGGCTGTGTACTGCACATTGTGAAATGATACTATTTGTCCTAGAACTTTTTGACTTTCCCTCATACACTTATGTTTGGCACATGTTTGAGTGAACACAAACATGGGCTGTAGTGATGGTACACAATATGTGACCACTCACTCCTTTACATGTGATGATTGGCCAGGTTCTGCAGAGTGACGATGAATTAATGAAATAAACCTGTGAACGCCACGTTTGAATCATGTGCTTTTCCATGCATGTGTCCTAGCTCCATCCTAAAATCTGCCGGTGTGTATGTGTGTCTTACCACTGGGGTTGAATTGCATACAGGATATGGGTTTGTCATGAGCTGGGAAGTGAGCCACCACTCCTTCTCCATCAGAGTCCTCACTCACCAGGACCTGGAATATATACACACACACACACACACCGCATGCCACCGCCGCCACCACCACACACAAACACAGAAAGTCCAAATCATTTTCTAACACTGAGAACATGAAACCAAGAACGGGACTTTCCCCTGGTCCAGAATTTCTCTTCACATTTTGGTGCGGTCTGTATCATCACACGCTGATATCATCACCACACTGAGCAGTGGTCTTTTACATCAGACCACAGCGCTAAAGCTGGAACTTGAGCCTTCCTGAATGTGTCATTGCCCTCTTGTGGATAGAAAAAAAAATTAGCATATTAACTAAGACACAAAAAGCAACTGTTTCCTCTTTATGTAGCATCAAAGACATTAGAGACCATAAAAATCAGAGCTATATTTTATTAGCTCTTGTGCTTAAGTTAGAGGCAGCACTGAGACCAGTGTGGACGGGGTACGGTCCAACAGCAGAGACAAGAATATGGACAAATTTATTTTGGCATCAGTGTGGCTTTTCACATGTGGCTTTGACAATACCCTGTGGCAATGGATTTTCCCGTAAACAGGCCGAAACTGGCGTCAAACCTAGCTTTGGCTTTCTACTTCTGAATGTTGCCTAAGAAAATGAAATTATAAGTCACTTCACACAACTAGAGGCTGCTCCTAAATCTTTCTATGAAGTTTGTTGTTAAGAGATGGGATCATTCTAACAAAGGCTAGACTGAGACCAGGAACTGGCAAAAAACTCAAAGTGGAGATTTAGAAATATGAATGTCCATGTGTGTGTGTGTGAGAGAGAGAGAGAGAGAGAGAGCCTTTAAAACAATAGTGTCCTCGAAAGAACCAAGTGTCTTACGCAGAGCAAAGACTGTGATCGTGCATGTTATAAACCTGCTCTGCTGAATAAGGAATTTCAAAACTTTAGAAAGATGAGAATATGGTAGATTTGTACAATATCAGGAGAATTCACCTCTATCATATTCCTGACTTTCCCTATTACTTCTAAAAAAATAAAAAATAAAAAAAAAATAAATCACACTCTAACGCCCCATGTTAATTCACTCCCCATCTTCACTCCTCCTCCTCCTCCTCCTGCTTCTCCTCACCTCCTGGCTTTTCCCTCCCTCTGTACCTCCCTGCCTGGCCCAGTCAGTGTTTATAGCCCGTGTACAGTTACAGTGTGTCAGCCACTGACACAGTGCAGGCCTGCTTCTGAAGGCTTAGGTCCAGCTTATTGGAGAACACACTGGCTGCAGGGCGGCAGTGGAAGGGAAAAAGAGAAGGTAGCGAGTGTGTGTGGTGACTATATCACTAACTGTACTATGTATGCTAACACGGCTCATTAAAAATGTGACAGCTACTGCAGTGTGATTAATCACAGTTTGGTGTAGTTGACGAGAATTAAGCGGATAAAAGCTTTTAGCAGTTCTTCAGCCGTTAGAAGAGATTGTGTTGAAGGCGACTGGTTTGGTTCAAACCATGACTAGGTTAGACCCACATACTGGTCTGCACACTGTACCGTATATAGGCTGTCGTGCATGTACAGTGTATCCAGATGGATATGAAGGAGTGTGTGCAGAGGAACTACGGACAGACTCCAAAAATGTAGTTTCAAAATTAGGAATTTAACTACTTTACAACACACTGTAACATATTTTTGATTGCACATTACAAAGTCAATTCATAGGTCTATTGAAATATAATTTAGTTTTGTCAGATATTACCCAAATAAAAGTCAGATGAACCCTTTTTTTTACTGTCAACAAAAATCACCAACTACCTGATTTCAACACATTATTAAAATGAGCTATTATTCATTATGTTACAGAAATTTCTAAATTCAGCAAGGTATTATAGAGATCTTTCACCTCCTGGTCCTGTTGTGCCTTTTAAGTATGCTTGTGTGTGTGTGTGTGTGTTTGCATGTACATGTGCGTGGTGTTTTTAATTTTTAAAGTACTTTGTGCTACATCAACTGTATGAAAAGTGCTATATAAATAAAGATTGATTAATTGATTGATTGATTGATTGATCCATCGATCCCCTGGCCCGTGGAAATCTTAAAAATGTCTTTCATTCAATAGTTTGTCTGTTAACACTTTTTAAGCTACAGACTCTGACACGATATGTTTCTAATGTGCGATGCAGCACACACTGCCGTGCCAAAAAACAAATTAAAAACATGCAATATTTAACTGCACCATCTTCAGTTCTGATTCCAGGACACATTCACTGTCACATCTTTTTTTTACCACATAATACTTACTCACATAGTGCCACAATACGGTTCATAATATTTGTTCCATCCATAGTTTCATTTATTTTCTGATTATTAATGATGCAGAATCGAACCGCTGCATCCAGTCTTCATCACATCCTAAATTATAGTCTGGACTTTATGGAGGTTTAACCATGTGTGAAAATGATGTCTCATTGTCCCTGAACCGTTCTGTCCCAAACCTGATGGTCCTGATCAGTCCTGGCA
>JAPSES010000144.1:700499-714223 GCA_029822895.1 Maxillicosta whitleyi | reverse complement strand
ATTGACCCCAATGTTAATGAAAATTTCAAAGTGATCCAGAATCCAGGATTTCTACCGGATCACCCCCAAAAGTTAATAATTTCTTCAACAATTCCTGAAAATTTCATCAAAATCTGTCCATAACTTTTTGAGTTATGTTGCTAATAGACAAACGGCGGCAAAAACATAACCTACTTGGCGGATGTAATAACCAATCAGTGTTTACCAGGAACTTAGAACCACCTTTTTCATACCACTTATTGTAGCTGTGATGTTTTTTGCCAAACCAGGTGACCTGAAAGAAATTCTAGGTTTGTTGAAGTTTCTTCTTAACACAGGCTTCACGCGCACCGGTGGCCAAAATGTAACCTGTTGTTTAATTTGGATTCAGGCTAAGGGAAAGCAAACACAGAGGTTACTGTTTAAAATGCAAGTCACTACATCATATGGCACAGCTACAAATGTGTATCAGCACCTTAAACAACACAGAGTAAAGTAAGATGAATTCATGACAGTGAAATCCCAAACCATAAAAGAAACAGCCAAACGCTAACCTCTCATCCAAACAAAACAAAATTACAGATGTGTTTGCAAATGTTACGGTATGCAAGTCTCCACAGAGATATAAAGACATCACCATCTCCATGAAGCAATTTTAATAAAAATGTGCTTTTAAATTTTACTTAGTTGGGCAGATTGAGACTTATATATTTATATATGTGTATGTAAATGTGATTAATGTGATCCAAAGGGTTTGAGAAGAAACTATTTATTAATTTCTGTGACCCCTCTTGGCTCAGGTTTTAAAAATTGAAAAACTGAAAAAAATATTCTGGCCAATCACAGGTGTTTTTCAGACAGGGGGGTGGGAAAAACATAGGACTGACAGATGAAATGACCAATCACAATCAAGTCTTGATATCTCTACGGTACAAATTCTGTAACTCCCACTTTTTTCACCTGTTTTTTTCCTACTGTAGCTTTTAACTTCAATATACTATCAAAACACACACACACACAACACAGCTATATAATTCCAATGAGTAATATTATATTGTACACACACTTTACTTTGTATAGTTGAAAATTAGCAAATGATAAATCAATGACCAAAAACAGTCCTGCATTACTACAGAGATTGATTTGCATTCCAGATAATCTCAAAATTCGATTTCTAAATACATTAGATTTTGGTCCGTAGACGGCATAACATTGGAGAGATAAAATAAAATCATACACAAGCTGTACTCAGAGAAACTAGACTTTAACCTGCTCATCCTCAGATAATATAGGGGAGCAAGAATATCCTTTATACCATGTAGATTAAACCACAACACCAGTACTGTATATGCATCATTGTCAAATTAAATCTACTACAGGAAATACACTGATAGAAGAAACATGGAATAATCACAGTACAGTTCAAACAACTATATCAATATATATTTAAGATTGCTGTTGTACGGACAAAATGTGCAAAATGAAACATTCCAATAGCTCGAATTGGTGTAAGTTTTTGAAAAGAATAATTAAAATGTCAATATGGGCCAATTTTGTCACCATTAGTGGTTGAAATCTGCACTATTCTGATGCTATTTTAGAGTGGTGTTAAATAAAAGTGGTGTAAATTCAGTGATGTGGTGTTCATGTTTATTGAAGTGAATGGAAAAGAGTGTTTGGGAGTGACTTCAAATGGAAATTGGATCAGGAATCACTGCTGCACCTTTATTTTTGTATATTTTAGTTCATTTTTCATAATTATCAACTAAGGGTGTGTTCAAAATATCGATATCATTGCGGGCCTTTTCACGATACGTGTATCGAAACGGAGGCGCCAGTATCGGTATTTCACATATAACAAATAATTAGTTTATCAAGTTTGTGAAACGGCATCTGACTTTGCATGTTTTAAGTTTATCTTTATTTGTGCACTACAGCCAAGTTCTTAATGTAGTGTTTTACATGAACTACAGTGGAATTGTTGCTCTACAGCAAAATAAAACAATAACATTTGGATATACATGTGTCTGTTTCTGTAAAATGTTAAAGAAGTAAAAACTGTAAAGAAAAAAAATATAGTCCTAAAATATCAGGATGAATATCGCGTTGAATACCATGTACCGGAATGCACATATATCGTGATACGTATCATATCGTGACCCCTGTATCGGAATATGTATCGTATGGCGAGGTTGTTGGCAGTACCCACCCCTATTATCAACTATCTGTGAATTTCCCAAGATCAGTAACTAACCACATAATCACGGCACTGTTATCATTTAACAACCACAACATTGTGCAGAAACGCTGTATCCTGACCTTTTCATCCAACGGTGCCGCTCTGGTAATAACCAAAAGAAAGACTTTATTGCAACATTCTTTCGCTCACTCTGACGCTGTTATGTTTTTGTTTTTCACTCCTACTCCCCTCATTCTCAGCTAAAACGCAGCCCCCACATGCACAACAAAAGCTGGCCACATCAGAGCCTACTGGGGGCTTGGAGGGAACAGCAGTGATTCCGGCAAGCTGCGGGCATTAGCAGGAAAGTAATTAGGGTAAAAAGTTCAGCCACAGCTCCATGTCTGCAGATCTGCCAGAAATACATTTCCACATTGTACATAAGATTTTGGGAACACGCTGGCCAATTGTCATGCGTGCAGACTTTTATTCATAGTTGTTGTTGACGGTAATAAAAACATAACACTATATTTTAAACCCACAGCAACATTAACTTGATTTATTTCTGATAGTAGAAAAAAAAGGTAAAATGGGAGAAAAAAAAAAGTGCTTTACAACTATAGACACTATCCACAAATAAGTTGAAAAATCAACAAGGGACTTTATGTAGATGTAGTGGATAAATCCAGTTTTCACCCCGTTCTTTTGACAGGAGTAAAGTGGATATTAATATTCATTACCTAAACCATAGCTTGTATTAGATCCAATTTTAGCCATTTTAGCCTTCCGTGCCAGTTTTCTGTCCAACTTAAGTGTAAGCACTTGACACAAGAAACATCTGGTCGTGGAGTCATTCTTTCTTCCCTTTTCCTTTCAGCTTTGACATCTAAAATGCGTTGACTTTGCCTGATATCTGCTTATGAATAATGATTCACGTTAGAGGAAATCCTTTAAGGAAATTCGAAGCCATGAAATGATATTTGCGTGATTTAATGGTAAGAACCGTAAGTGCTTTTGTAATTAATAATCCTAGCTTTGAAAACTAATTTCATAGCCTTAGCAACAATAAGACACCAACCATTAAGCACTATAAGTGTCCATCGGAGGAGGTTTGTATCATAATGTTCCGTGGCTCACAGTATCAGCTTGCTAACCATATCCAACGACTTTCTGACAGCTTTCAACATGAATCTGATCTGATCCTGTAAAAAAATACAGCTAAGTTTGGTGGAGAGGAGTAGATGGACAGACATGGAACAAGGTAAACATGAAATCAGAGCATTTGTTTTGCCTCAGAATCCGTACTCCCATAGGACGAAGCATAGTGTCTATTCCAGGTATGAAGTTAGAACGGCAAAATATTAAAACTTCAGAAAATAAATATTTTAGCACTTAGGCTTTTAGTTATGTTAGTTATGTACTGGATGCACTCATATACCATAAAAGGGCAACACAAATGCATAAGTCAAATTACCAACATACTACTCAATAAGCCCTAAATCTTTATGGAGTTTCAAACGCTACTATTTAACTGATTGAAATGAACCATCTTGAATGCATTATGCAATATTACACATGATGCTGCATAATCACTTCAACTATCCACGTCCTTCCATTAAGTTAAGACTCCTTAAATGTTAATCAAATATATTAATGGCAGAGTGTTAGTCATTCACTGCAACAGTGAGATCATCACCATTTCTAACTTGTAATGAATATTTGCATGAATGTAGTTTGAGTTAGCAATGATTTCCTACCATGGCAAACTTGATAAATACAGTCTAAGAACCACCACAGTTACTAATCCACGCTAATGATACATTAGCTTTCATCTCACATCTGAAGTACATTACAATAGCACCACAATATTGTGTTTAATGTAAGAGGAAAAGGAAAGTTTAACCTCTAGTAAAATAAAATATTAATTGCTTTGACCATAGAGGCCTGGTTTAGGGAAAGGGTTTGTGGTAAAGGTTTGAAAAGTCATTACTAATCATTCAGCCTGTCGGGTGTGTTTATATGCGGCACTTCCAGTACTACTGAGTTTAATCTGACTTCCTATTTGAAGGGGAAAACTGGCGAGGCAGAAAAGATTTTCGACAGACATAAAACAGACACGCAAGTCAAAATAAACGCTGTAGAGTGAAGCCTGAGCCCCGCAGCACTGCCGATACACAGAAAGACTGACTGTGTGTGTGTGTGTGTGTGTGTGTGTGTGTGTGTGTGTGTGTGTATTGGGAGGGGAGAAGGAAGGAAAGAGGAGGAAGTGGAAGGCCAGATTACCGCCAGTCTTATTTCCACGCATGGGCATGACAAAACGGACCTGGAACCGTTTCATCAAACCCATTTTTTCAGTAGAGAATACAATAATCTCCCCCTCTGACTGAAGGAGAAACTTGTAGAGACAGAAGCAGGGACAGAAGAAACTACTACTGTAATGGCATATACAATTTATTTTCATAGCATGTAAAACATTGATACAGCTCCACAACAAACCACAGTACATAGAGGGTCATATGTTCTACAGACGGTAAAGCACCTTCAGGCAAATCGGTGATTTATGATACTGCACTATACAAACAAAAATGGCCTTGATTCACTATTTGAAACTTCCCGACTAAGAAGTCTACTTTTACCAGGATAAACCTTGAGTTACCGACAGCTACTCAAACATTGCACATCTAGATGATGCATGTCTGTCCCGCACAGTCGCTCAGATAGCGTGAGCACGTGGACAGGGTTGGTCATAATGTGACAGTGAAGAACACCATCCCTCATGGTGGATAAAAAGCATCACTTCTCCAAATCCCCTTAATCTGCTGGCTTGTTTTATACAAAAGCTTGATGATTTCCATTTAATACACTTTAGAAGACAGACACATCCGGTCCACAGAGAAAAACCTGACATGAAAATGCAATGAAACACAAGAGCTTATAGCCACAATGGGTTTTCACTATCAAATGTGTCTGTGTGGGATAAGTAGAATTTGCTGCTTGGATCCAAGTACTTAATAGACTAACATAAAATGATGATTTTAATGTGGCCATACTTATATTAATGTGTGAATGAAAGCAGATATTAATGCAGACATTCCGGCATAGGAAATGATGTCACCTGTGTTGTGTTTTCAACATATTTAGATTTATTTTATATGGCAATAGGAATTCCAGCATTTCCTTTCAATTCCCGACTGTCGTGACTGCAGGACGGAAAAATATTTGCATGGTATAAAACCATTAAAAACATTCACATACGTAGTCACTTCTGACAATGATTGATCCTTATATGTGGAGCGATTCTGATGTCACCAAGTCTATCTATTAAAAGTGCAGTCAATAAAAGTTAGCAGAAAAGAAGGAGTATGCAATTCCAGAAAAACAATGTAATATTCATAATCATATTTTTGTTAGTGTGATCCATCCTGTCTTTTTTTTTTTTTTTTCACTTAGAAAAAGCTGTTTAAATTTGCAGGGATAGGCCTCCTTGTTGAGTCCCAAATTTTGCATCACCATGTTTCTACAAGGGTTTAACTGTTCTATACCAGATGTATTTAAGCATGCACTGGAGCTAACATTACTTAAACAAAAAGTTAAGAATAGACACCGGTTCTAGTGGCCTCCATGTTTTTTTTACTCCGTGATGCTCACCAACAGTGGGAGAATTAGTTGATTAAAATCTGCAATGTCACCACTAGAGGTCACAAAATGTCCCACACTGACCCTCAAATGTCAAAATGTGTTATGCTACAGCTGGAATGTGTGGGCTGCAGCATCAGTTACCATTGTTTGACCACTATCTATTCTGCTCTATCCTACTACTGCTACTGTCTGTCCTAGTTTAATTTGGAGGAAAAAAAAGCTCTATTTCATTGTTGAATAAGGTCTTCACTGATTAATGTGCATACACAGTTTTGATGTGTTTTGTGTGTTCTTTTTTTACTATGCTAGTATCTTAAATTCCTCACTAACTTATGAATTACTAAGACAAAAATGTTTTACATGTTCTGATTATATTAGATTAAATACTTCAACGGTCAACAACAGAATAAAGTGCAAGGAAAAAAAATGTGCATGCATGAAGAAAGTGTGTCCAAAACTGTGAAAACAATAGTATGTGAATTGCACACTACTTTCCAGGTAACCCATAATGCAATGCAGTTGTGATGACAAACAAATTATGACACAAGCTGAACAGAGTCCAGTAGCCGCTGGTCAGTAGCATGACTCATGTGCTGGTACAGTCTGTAGTACGACACAGAGACCATTAGAGGTGAGACTGTCTGGATACCACCGTTACATGACCCCAAATGGAAGAGACTGTGTCCATATACATATATATATTCTACTTTTTTAGTTAAACAAAAGCAGGATGAACATTAGTCATGCATATATAGTATAGGATTTTTAGATGGATCCATTATTTTATTCAGTCAGTTCCATTCTATGTTTAGTACTTTTTTAAATCTCATGAACAGAGTTTTATTTTCATTCCTTTATTAATAATGCCATTTTATTCATGTATTTTTCATGTTCTTGCAGATTAATATTATTATTATTCTGACAAACACCTGACTGAGTAACTGCAACCCCCTTTGGTTGGTTTTATAGAGTAAAAATAAATTAATCACATACTGTGTGTTGAAACATTGATGGCACTGAATTGATGTCACAAAGTGTAATTTGACATACAAGCTAGAAAGGAAAGATAGAATTATGTAATATATGGTACAATGTTGCTAGAAAAGATACACTAAACAGAAATTACAAGACTATTCATGTCGATTTATTGAATGAACATCCAAAATGTTTATGTAAAAGTGGAATTGTACACCATCCCAGAATAGGACAGGACAGAGCACCCGGCCTAAAGATTTTACATATAATCATCAACCAATTTTTCACCAGTGTTTAGAGGTGATGAATTTATGGCGTTTTGGTGTGTAAAGTAACCACAACAAGGGGTTAGTTAGTCAGCCAGGTAGTACAAAAACGGCTGCAAAATGTGACGAATGAACTCCGATTGCTAGTGCATCTGGCAGAAATAAGAGCAGGCTTTGTCTGCATTTTTTTTTTTTTAAAGAGCCGTATCAGTTCTTACGATACTGATATTTTTACAAATTCACCTGACACACCTAGGAATATTTTGAGAGCATGCAGACATACCTAACTGTAAAAAAAAAAGTTGAAATAAAAGCCTAGGCACGCTCCCAGTTCTGACCACACTTGTCTGTTTGTGGCTATGTCTGTACACATTTTCTTCCTGTGATATATTTACTGCAGACTGGATGCAGTATGTCACATTACTGTGGCTGCAGTGGAATATACACCTTTGTTCCAAATGGCACGACAACAGGATCTTTAGAAATGCACTTGACGTGACCAACAGTCTACCACAAGATTTGTCAAACACCCTTCACATACTTCACCCTTCCCTAATTAACACTTTAATGGCTGGAATATGCGACAAAACAAAATTCCAACTGACAAAATAAAACGAAAACCACACGAATCATAGGAAGAATAAAACTACATTTTCAATTAGGTACCTCAGTGAAAATAGAATATTAGAAATGGGGTAAAATTGCTATTATCTGTGGCACGAAGTTAAGCAAGTGGTTTGATTTTGCAGGACTGTGGGTGTCCGTGGTCGCAGCCGTGAACATATCGCTCCAGAATATCACAGCCACAAGCCCAAAAACAGCACATTCAGTAGTCATCTGCACACTGAAAGACGACTATACTGGTTAAAAGAAAAAAGGACCACATCCTCTCAGCATCTGGAGATACTGTGAGGGGGTAGTTGGAGGTTGGAAATGTCACTGACGGTTCCCAAACCCGGGAGAACAAAGGACACTTATTCATCACTGAACTTTTGCCCAAGCTGTGTACATGCACTCAAACACACATACAGTTAAGTCGCCTCCATCTATGGCACATATGATTTACATTTGTTGAGAAAGGGTGGCTTTAAATTTTTTAGGATTTTAATACCTGAGGAACTAACGAAAATGAATGCAAATAATAACAACATCAAGTAAGGAAGGGAAACACAAATCCTTCTCCAGAAATGTGAGCACACATCCCAAAGTCTGCAATGGCACCGGCATTTTTATGTTTTTTTACTAAGTCTTAAAGCCCACTGGCACTGCTGCAGAGAGTGAAAGGAATGCATATGTAGCTTTACTGTCAAGAAAATCACTGCATCCATACATTGTTTGGACTTAACGCATAATCCTTTCCATTGATAAAATTATGTTGAGTGTGCCTGGCTTGAAATCCACAAGTACAGGGCTTCAGCACACATGCTTTTTCCCTTCTCTGGTTTTCCTTTAATTTGCAAATCTTGTAATCTAAGCCTAGAGCTGACTGAACCAACTTCTAAACCAGCGCCGCTGTAGTGGCCAAGGCTCCAATCTGTTTTCCATTTAAGTGTCAAGACAGCATCCTTTTTGGTGGTTAACAAAAGCTGTTATTTTAAAATGATTATATGCTAAAAATTGTGTGAGGACCTTTGTAAGTTTATGAACAGGACCGATGGAAAGTACTGTGCTGTACCCGGAAGCCTTCTTCCTTCTCGTCTTTTGACCATAGTGTTATTTACCAAGCACTTCTTTAAAGGGAAGAATCAGGCTGTGCCATTCAGCCAGAGGTCAGGGTTTCTGCTTTTCGACACAGCACATGTTTTCAGCATTAGTGTCGAGCGACGCCTGGATGATTCGCCAAACCGTCAAAACTCTGCCTGTCTCAGTGTCAGTGAGGACATAGGAAAAGCAGAAGCAACTGCAGTGGCGTCAGAGAGACAGGGGCGGCAGGCCCTGGAAAACATCAAGAAGGTGGTCTCCATCAAGGCCCAGCTGAAGACAGACTTCCTTATTTCATTTCCCGGGGAGGATGTATTGAGTTAAATTTTGCGTTGTTCTGGAGCAGCAGTATGAGTATATGAAGGAGTGAGGGGTGGAAAAAAAAAAAAGGGGGGGGGGGGCATGGAGTGGGTATGAAGAGGTGAGTGAAAAAGCTCTGTGGTCCTGTCTCGTCTTAATTCACTTTCTTTCACTAAAGCAAGACATGACATTCCCTGTCTCAACTCAGAGAGTCCTGAAGATCAACACATCTGTTTAATCTCCCTTCTGTCTGCCGGTGAGGCGTTCAGGTGCTGCTTGCATTCCGACCATAGTGCCACTAGGAACCCATGAATCACTCTTACAAAGCCCACATCACTAGCTCAAATGGATTCGGGTGTATGTGAAGGGTTCATAACAAAAATTTGGGAGCCCTTTGATGCCTCTTATTATTAACAGAAAATGACTTGCAGATGTTGGATTTGTACTGTGTAAAAAACACTCACTTGTGTACTTTAAAAAAAAAACAAAAAAAAACAGCATGTCAAGAAAATGGGTGACTCCAAAAGCTTTAGTAAAGTAAAGATTCCCTTGTTACACTGTGAGCTACGTGTAATATTTCGGCGTTAAAATAGATTTAAAAAAAAAAAAAAAAAGGACAAGGCCTATGCTAAACATTTTGTTGACATTATTTCATTGTCAGTTTTTTTTCCCAAAAAAGTCCAAATTCAACATCCACAATTTTATTCAATGTAACAGACATTTATTTTATTACACTTACTATTACTACTAGTTTGATCGGGAGACCTATAATAATAGAAACTGCATAGGATATGTTTGATTACGTTGATTGTCTGAACCGTCCTGGAAGTCAGTGGGTACGATTTGCACACTATTATTATATGAAAATAAACATGTAGCTACAGAAAACTGTGCTGGTAACGGGTCTTGATTATGATCACCTTAGATGATGTCACTCACAGTAGAATTTACATTAAAAATACAGCATTTCCTTGAATTAATTTTTTTTATTTTTACCAGATATTCAACATTTTGAAATGTTTACTTTCATTTATGGGCCCTCGCAGACTTCCTTGCCTTTTTTTTTTTTTTCTCGACACACTACACATCTTAGACGTTTACCGCCGCCGGAGGAGAACGGTACACGCGTACAAGCACATAGACGTGTGCTTACTTAAATTAAGTTTGATTCATGACACATGGGTTCATACTACGCTCTGCTGCACTGACAGTTACAATGCCGTCAGTCTGAGCTTTTTGTGTCTGTGTTATTATTCTGAGGGGACAGAAACCTGGAGGCCTGGGCAGATAAAATGTATATGATGTTCGCCATATTATAACGAGAAGGACCTAATCAATCACAAATAACTAATGCATTTGGGTATGATTTCATTGGGAAAAGATATGTGTATCTAAAAGATGCACTCAATCTAAAAATAATATTTTCTGCTTCTATTCGAAAACTTCTACACTTCAGTTCTAAATAACAACAACTTTAGCATCTTCTAGTCTTAAAATAGCAAGATATGAGGGAAATTAATATTTGACTGCTTATTTTAATCAATTTTATTTCACTACACTTGGATGGAGCTCATGCCTGGTTAAAGATGTGCTAATGAGTGACTGTGATTAATATAATCTGACCTTAAATAATAATAATAAAAAAAATTAATAATAGTATAAGTGTTAAAGGGACTAAAAAAGACATGTTCGTATTATTGACCGGTGAACTCACCCAGAGGATCCTGCACTCTTGCAAACCCCCAGTAGGGGCCTCTTGTCAGCGAAACTGTCTATCTTCAGAGGACCTGAGGAAGGAAGATGAGTCAGACAGAGAGGGGCAGATGAGAAACAGAATGATCTGCACACAACAAAGACACACATTCTTTAAACAAACATGTGAGGCCTCTAGTGCTGCCCACCCTCACTCCACAGGCAGGCTATTGCCATGACAGGAAACGTGCTTATTAAATTACTACTGTTGCCCTGTAATTTAATTATGGTCATGAACATTTTCAGATTTTTTTCCCCCCTTAAATGAGGGCTCATGTGCAAGTTCAGTCACTATCTCCCCTTAACAAGGCTTCAAAAACTGGATACATGTATATTTCTGAGTTTTACAGTTACATTGGAATTTGTAATGAAAAATAAAATAAAAAGGAAATTAAATGAAATGTAAAAAGAACAGCCAAGTAAATTAATCAACTGTAATAAGCAGATGAAATACTGCAAAAGACAAGAAGATTTTTCTGTGTTTGCTTTAGTATTCCAGGGTGGAATTACAGTATGATAAAAACCCCAGCAGGCAAGTTGAAAAACTAAAGGAGAAAACATGTTGCATTAAGCGGGCTGATCCCCATATTGTCCCTAATTGACTCATTTTTGCAGTCGGATGGAGGATCAGGGGACTGAGCGGATGGGGCTGCCTAGATTGAAGATGTTACCCTTTAGAGAACTGTAATTTGAGGCTTGACATTAATCAGCCTGAGTTCCTGCGGTGTGGCGTGAGAGCAAACGTGCCTTCCCCAGCAGCCTTTAACACTCCAGACAGGGTGCTTTCTCCTTTCATGTTTCTGTCATCAGACGTCATTCTCGGTCAAGATAGCGAGCAGTACCATAAATACGACTCCTCGGTTTAGTGAAATGGCACATTCTTAAAATAAACCTTCTCAAAAAAACTGCTACATTTGATAAATGAGGAGACTTTGATTAATGTAATATACTGTAATTGAAGCAGCTTTAACTGGAGCTGCCTTCCATGTGGACGACTGCGTATTTAAAAGTAAAAGTGAAGACAGATGCATTTATAGATAATGTTTCAAATGCATCTGCAGCTACAGGACTGCAGTATCGCAGACAAGTTGAAAATTGCCCCAGTGTCTATCCAAACTCATATAATATACAAAGAGGAAATAAATAAATAAACACATAAAAGTCTTTAAATACTTTTATACTGATACTGTATCCGCAGTGTCTTCACATGTTTAAGTTGATTTTTGACCTTTTCTAAATAAAAAGCTGTCACTTCATCATCATATTGTATATTTGGGTGAAAACTTGTCATAATCAATCTGGATTCTCAAGAGTCACAGACACATTGGCCTTGGATCAGATGTGGAAGTAACAAAGAACAAATAATTTCATACTGTACTTGAGTGAATTTTTAATACTTATATTTTTCAGTTTCGGTTTATTTCAGAGACAAACACAATACAAAACATAGGGGGCAATAGTGATACTTGTTAACAAGATAAACAACAACAAAATAAATAAAAAGAAAACAATTATATGATAATAAGAGACAGAATAATTGTTGTGCCTGAAAGGGAGTAGGAAGAAGCCAAAGCTTATCCAGTCTGACCCCCCAGTTCCATTCAACAGACTGTTCATGCAGAATCATTTACTATCCAACACTAGCTTATGATTACCATATCTATAAACACCCCTGTAAACACGTACACCCATACACATACAGTCACATACACACCAGTTTATGTCTACATCTCCACCCCCCTCACCCACACCCTGCAACAGAGCAACCTGTTACAATAATATTCACATCCTTCCTTGAGCCAGGGATGGTAAAAAAAAAAAAAAAAAAAACATTTTTCGGTACATTTTTTGGAATTTTTGAATGTTTGGACACTGTCTGCCTATTCATTCTTCAAATAACCTTCTACTTTAACATCTAAAATTTCAACAAAAAAAAAATTGCTACTTTATTTTTCATTTATTCAATAAGTAAATGAATAAATTCAAGCCTACACGGACAGGATATTAACCAGTACAACAGATGACCCCACAAGTTTCTATTTAAAAGATGACAAAAACAGACAAGACTGTGGAGAAAACACATCCTCCAGTCAAACGTGTTCTGACAAATAACTCTGAAATGGATGAGGTGACATTCAGTAGCTTTTCACAGAAACTTGGAGAAAGTCTTTTTTTCTTTAATGTTGAATATATGTCCTTATTTAAAGACATTCAATACTTGCAACTGGGTGGTTTAGTGGTTTACACCAATAACTTTGGTGCGGAAGGTTGCCGGTTCAAATCCCAGGTGTGCCCTTGGGCAAGGCCTTTCAAACTATACCTTGTAAGTCACTTTGGATTAAAAGCGTCTACCAAATTTAAGTAAAAATCTGTGTTTTACTCACAACTTTTAATACTTCTACTTGTGTAATTTATTTTTGCCACTTCTGATGAGTATAATTGTATCAAATTTGAACGCAGTCCTCAAAAGTATCCTTTTTTTTAACTTTTATTAAATTGCCTTTTTTCGGTATAATACAATGTATTATTATTCCCCCTTCACAGTAGCAGGATGGAAAGGAAAGAAAGCAATTACAATTATAGGAAACAGACAATGTCCACATCCAAATATAAGGCTGTCGATATAAGACTTCGTTAGTGGCAGAATGACAACACCTTCATTAACAACATGGAATATTATTGCAGCAACAAAGATAACATGGTTTTCCACGCGTTTCTGAAGCATGAGTAAGTATGTGATCTGCTGCATCTGGTAAATATCCCAAATTTTTCTAAACCCTGTATTACCGTATTTTCTGGACTATAAGTCTCAGTATTTTTCAAAGTTTGTCCGGGGGTGCGGCTTATACTCTGGAACGATTTATGTGTGAAATTATTAACACATTATTATATCATTTCACATGTTATTTTCACACTAAACCACCAGAGGGCGC
>JAPSES010000144.1:671685-690549 GCA_029822895.1 Maxillicosta whitleyi | reverse complement strand
AAATAAAATAAAATAAAATAAAATAAAATAAAATAAAATAAAATAAAATAAAATAAAATAAAATAAAATAAAAATAATGATAGTTCCCTTAAAAATAAATAAAATAAAATAATGACAGATCCCCAAATAAAATAAAATGAAAATAATGACAGGTCCGTAAATAAATAAAAGAAAATAATGTTATTTTAATTATTTTATTTTAATTTAATTTAATTATTTAATTTAACTTAATGATGACTCCCTAAAATTAAATAAATAAAATAAAATAAAAATAATGACAGCTCCCTAAATAAAATAAAACAAAATAAAAATAACGACAGCTCCATAAATAAATAAATATTAGAAAAGAAAAGAAAAGAAAGGAATGGCCAGTCCCTAAATGTAATTTAATTTGATTTAATTAAGTGATGACAACTCCCTGAAAATAAATAAAATAATGACAGCTCTCTAATAGGCCTAATATAATAATAATAATAATAATAATAAATACAATAATGGCAACTCCCTTCATGTTCCTCCTCAACAAACTGATCCAAACTGAGCATTATTAGCCTAATTATTTTATGTGTTTTGTTCATTTTATCAATCGATTTGTTTGTTTATTTGCTGATTTTTTTAAAAATTAAAAAAAAATATTTTTGTTTTATTTTTGCTGTTAATGCTTAATTTTGTTGATTTAATTTATTGATTATTTCAGTAATGTTTTGTTTATTTAGTGATTCATTTTTATGTATTTTTTGCTCGTTTTAAATAAGAGTTGTTCAATTTGTTGACTATTTTTGTTGTTTCTTTGACTTTTGTTAATGTTTCATTCTGTCAATTGATTAGTTTGTTCATTTGCTGATTATTTTGATTTCTTTTATTTATATTTTTGCTATCATTGATCATTTTTGCAATGTTTTTTTTTTTGTTGTTGATGATTTTGCTATTATTTGGGGTTTTTTTAAAAAAAAAAACTTTGTTCATGTTTATTCATTTTGTTTATTCATTTAGTCTTTTGTGTATATAGCATATTTTTTGTTTGCATCTATAGCTGAAAAGTTTGGAAAGCTCTGTTATAATATATTTACATTATAATGAATTAATGTTCACTTTATTGTAGTGGCCACATTCACATTCAAATTTTATACAACAGTCAATGTTCACAGTATGATATTTAGGGACATCTAGTGGTAAAGCCCCACAATCACCATTAGCTGGGGCTCTGGTTTCTAAACTGGGGAAAATATGCAGCAGTAATACGATATGTGAATACATTTTTCTAATTAAAACTGAGGATTTATTTATGATTTATGAAAAAACTAGATATTTCTCATAAGGGGACAATCTTCCCTGGTTATTATTGTTGTTACTTTAGTGGAAAGATCACATGCATTAAAAGTAAAACTAATACTCCCGTGCTCCAGTTGGCGAAAAGTAATATTATAATAAACAATCATCACCATAAATATATAGATTGAAAAATAATGATGATGAAAGTAAAATAAATAATTTTAAAAACATGAAATTTTGCCTAATCTTTGATTATTTTACACAATCGATTTGAACGTGCGGGCGAGTACGTGGACGACTTGTCAATCATCAGACGTCATCACGTAACTGAAATTGCTCCGCCCACAGTAGTGAAGCGTTTCCGCCAAGATGGTTGTTGGTGCCTTCCCTATCGCCAAGCTCCTTTACCTCGGAGTAAGGCAGATGAGCAAGCCTGTGGCGAACCGGATAAAAGCAGGAGCCCGGAGAAGCGAGTTCTTTAAGAATTACATCTGTCTGCCGCCGGCACAGCGTGAGTAACCGACGTAAACTGTTTCAATGACCGCTAGCTCGCCATGTCAGACACCCAGTGTGTCGATAAAGCTAACAGTGACTCAGGAACCAATCAGAGTTCAGTGTTTATATCAGTCTGACGAATCATTTTCTTGAATTTACTTCTTCAACCAGTAGCAGAAGGGCAGGGTCGAAGAGGCGGGTCGTGGATGTCATTGAGCATTGAGAAGCGTGTGTTTTAATGACAGCAGTGTTTTGTTTTTTTTTTAACCGTACGTCCTGCTAAAAACTATAATAACGAAATTAGATACACATTTATGAGTGATCACAGTGCTCCTTTGGTGTGATGTCACTGGTTGAACAAATGCCCCTGTTAAAACGTTTGAACACTGATAAGATGGCGAATAAAACAAATCTGATACAAAAGACTCACCTGCCTCCTCTAACGAAATAGTTACCGTTAATTACACACACTGGGTTAAAACAGACTAATAGACTGACAAAACCAAGGGTGTAGGTCTGACCTCAGTGTCAGTAAGGACATGTGTAACCACAAAATAACACAACAATATTTTGCATGTGTTTATGGATATTTCTGTAATTATAATATTGATAATATATTGTCAAGTATATGGTGTACAAATTGCTGTTTTGTTATGTCTCAATAGAGTGTTTTAATGTCTATATTTGGTGTGTGTGTGTGTGTGTGTGTGTGTGTGTGTATTCAGAGCTATATATCTGAGCTTTGTATATACATAATGGGATGGGGTTCACACAAATACACACATCGATATGTATTTTGAACTTCAGATTTAAACTCTACCTGGAATGCTTCCTTTGTATTGAATATTTTTTTCTCTTTGGTTTTCAGTCTACCACTGGATTGAGATGAGAACAAAGATGCGGATCATGGGCTTTCGTGGTAGCACCATTAAGCCACTAAATGAGGAGTCAGCTGCAGAACTGGGAGCAGAGCTGCTGGGAGAAGCAATCATCTTCCTCATTGGTGGTGGTTGTATGGTGTTGGAGTACAGCAGACAAGCTACAAACTCACGGCGTAAAGAAGATGAGCTGAACGCGACCATCACAGGCCTACAGACTCAGATAGCAGAACTAACTTTAACTACAGAGACACTAGATGCTCAGCTGAGAGAGGTCAACAGACTACTGGTTTCCTTTCCTACTCCTTCCAAAAAATGATTAAAAGCTATTTGTTGTTTTGTGTGTGAAGAACGAGAGTGCACCAAAGTAGCACTACTATATGCACAGCCTACTATGAGCCCTGCATCACACACTGTCCTTTGCTCTTGAATTTGGGTGAAAGACGTGGACAGAAGCATACTGGTGCGCTCTGGATTTGGGTTCTATCATTAGCTCAAGTTTTGAGCAAATATTTGTAAAGGGGATTGCTATGATATTCATAGTGCATTTCTATGGTTCATCTCGCATGTTCAATATACAGTTTATTTAAAAATAATAATAATAATAATAAAAAGTACAGTACAATGCAACGGTGACCGCAATTAAGTTAATATACTTGATAACAGTTCTAGTTATGATCGCCTGTTTTCAGTGATTTGGTAAATAATAATTACCATGCAGTTTCTTCTGATTTTGAGTGACACTAGATTGTACTGTCTTATGCCTCTCCAAAATTAGTTTTATTGCCCTGTAAACTGACATCAAACTCAAACAATGGGACATATCAATTGAGAATTTTTGACTGTTTAATTCAAACATTTCATGGACATGTCATATTGTATGTAAATTGCATATCCCTTTGCTGGTTCACACACAAGATGTCAACTGTGGGATTACATGTAATAAACAAAATGATTTGTTGTCTGTGATTTCGGTTTATGCTGTGTTGTGTTTCACAATTTGACCACATGCAAACTAGAAGGAAAATTAAATCATCAGCCTACAATTTATCCTGTTCCCTTCACACAAACTTGGAATAAATATGCTGTTATTATGTAATTCTATATCCATATGAAGTTCTGTCTTGTGACACTACACAGCATCCATTCAAAATAAACACTACTTCAGTCCCGGTTTCGGTTTCTTCCAACGTTACCAAGGAACAAAAAAACTAAAAATTTTAGTTATCCCTCATTTTCAGCGCTTATTTGCAATGTCGTGGAAACTGTCGTTAAGAATTCAACAAATAACAAGATAAAAAGGTTATACAGAAATTTATTGTCCACTTCCAATCAACTTACAATCGATGAGTCAAACAACCAAACAGAGATCTCCTTCCCGTGACACCTCGAGGCAGAAAGTCAGGAAAATAGAGCAGAGCAGAGCCCTTACCTAAGGGGTCAGGCAACCTTCATACTCTTTAAGGGGGTGTTGTCTATTACGTTTTGATCGCCAGATTGATGGTCTGATTCTTTTATCTAATATGGACCCCAGGACAGCAGACAGTTTAGATTTCCTGATCATGGAAAAATACAGAGGTTAACTACGTCCATGGGGTTATACTAGGGTAACAAAACATAGAGTTCATTTAAGTATATGACATGACATTTTAAGTATAAGAGGGTTATACTAGGTTAAATAGGGCCTCATCCTCGAGCTGAGCTCCTCTCCCATATAACAAATATATCAATATACATATATATGATATACAACATTGACAGACAATATAACTGATGAAAAACCACCACAGCAATTTTGTCAACATTATCTAGTAAGCACAGGACATGTATCCCAGACTTTGAAAATATATCGAATCAACTCAAGTACAGTACAATGCGACGGTGACCGCAATTAAGTTGATATACTTGATAACAGTTCTAGTTATGATCGTCTGTTTTCAGTGATTTGGTGAATAATAATTAGTATGAGTTTCTTCTGATTCTGAGTGACACTAGATTGTACTGTTTTATGCCTTTCCAAAATTAGTTTTATTGCCCTGTAAACTGACATCAAACTCAAACAATGGGATAAATCAATTGGGAATTTTTGACTGTTTAATTATCTGTATAAAGTTCTGTCTTGTAACACTACACTTCCCAGCATCCTTTCAAAGTAAACACTACGTCAGTCCCGGTTTCGGTTTCTTCCAACAGCACCAAGGAACAAAAAAAAACCTACTAATTTTGGTTATCCCTCATTTTCAGCGCTCAGTCGCAATTTTGTTAACATTATCTAGTAAGCACAGGACATGTATCCCAGACTTTATGAAAATATATCGAATCAGCTCATGCCGACTTCCGGTTTACGATGCGTTTCCGGCGCTAGGTGGTAGTAGCGTCACTCTCAAGCTTCTGTTAAGACTGACCCGCGCAACTCGCGTGAGAGGAGGTAGGCCTCAACTTTATATTTATCTTAATTTACAGTATAACCGTCATAAACAGCGCACATTTTGCATTTAGCGCACGACTTATATGCAGAGTTAGTGTGTATCCTGTAGTCTGCATGTGTGTAAACCTAAAAACTATCATTTTTGCATCGGATTCTTTGCGTTAGCTTACGCTAGGCTAAGGTTATCCGTATTAGTCAAATAGCGCTAACTCCAATGTATAATAACAAACACTTTTAAGGTGAACGTATTGTTTTGCAATGCATTGTAAGTAAGAATAGATATATGTGCAATGTTCACAGGTTAGAGTAGGTGCAGGTTATAGTTGTAAAGCACCTTTTCTAGCACTGGCATTAGCATCGCTGACCAGCTAGCGTTACCGTAACATTAGCTTGATTGGTGTAGATAATACTCCCGCGCAACTCGTAACTATTTGAAAGTTAGCGGTAACGTTGAGCGCTTCACCGTTGTCTATTTTTACTGAATTTGCAGAACGCAAATAAAGGCACGAACGTCCGAAACACAATGAGTCTTGACGTGAAGAAATTGAAAGTCAACGAATTAAAGGAAGAGCTTCAGCGCCGCGGCCTGGACACCAAAGGCCTGAAGGCGGACCTGGTGGAGAGGCTGAGAGCTGCCCTGGAAGAGGAGGCTGAGACCGACACTCCAGAGCAGAGAGACCAGGAGGAGCAAGAGGACCAGGAGGAGGAGGAGGAGTGTGCACAGGACTTCCAAGACAACGACGATGGGGATGATGGCCAAGAGCAACAAGGTATTCAAAGCTGAGTTTTCTTTTCAATCGATTATCTGGACGACTGTATTTACAAATCACTGTCAAGTCTTTGGTCATCATCCAAAGTCCAGTTTTTATGAAATCAAAACCATAGCTGCTAGTATGTAGTTTTAGCTTTGAATTTCTAACATTTGATTTAAAAAATTGAATTAATTAATTTTATTCATTTCCCACCAGTTGCTTGATACTTATTATTTAATGGCCAAATGGTGATTGAAATTGAAGATTTATTCTGAATTGTGAACTTTGTTTGATAAGGCATCTTGGTGCTGTCTGGTTTAGACGTTGTTTTGATGCAACATGGCCTACTTGTCAAACATTATGAGGAAATAAAACTGAAAGTGTCAGGGTTCATATCAAATATTGTACCTCAAAATCCAGACTACCCCATGACACCTGTGGTGTATCAAAAAAAATTAAATGTGACTAATTAATCACATAAAATTTTGCGAAAATAACTAATGCTAAATTACTGAAGGCCTTATCTCCTAAACGTTTTTTTAGCACCATGAACTTAAATGTATATGCAACGCAATGTCATATTCAATAGTAATACTTGAATAAGATGAGATTAATCTAAAACTTGAATTATATTTGATCAAATATGTCCGGGGAAGAAAAGCATCAAATTTAAGTGCCTAAAATGTGAAAACACTTTGAAGATATGTACAGAATGAATTAATAAACTTAAAAATTTGCCATAGGTAAATAAGATCTAAAATGAATATTTACATTTATGTTTTTATAGATTCTTTGTTTTTGTAAAATTCTCTAAATGCCAGCTACACTGTAAGAAGAACCTGGAGTATTAAAAATGCAATTTTGATGAGTGTGTAATGAGTTATTTTTGTTGTTCACCTGTAGAACCAGTACAGGATTTAGGTGATGAAGATGCTGACGGAGATGGAGATGGCAATGGAGATGGAGATGGCGATGGTGATGGGGACGTCCCTCAAGAGGATGATGAGGGCAGAGATTCAGGTGGTTATTACGAGGAAGAGGAGGCTGAAGGTGAGCCGTATGAAAGTCAGCCAGCCTCAGACTCGGGTCACAGCATGCCCGACTTCACAGCAGATGTTGATATTCACAAGCCAGATATGATGTCTGAGCCAGAGGCCAAGCCTGTGCAGGAGCCAGAGGAGCCTGTGGAAGTCAAACAAGGTACATTCAATGGGTCGATATGTTTGTTGATGTTGTTTTTGTTTAATCCTAATTTTGGGTCAAACACAGGGCAACTTTTTCTTAAGTTAAACATAAAAATGCAATTAAGAACACTAGGACTAGAACTACTAGGCTATCCATCCTTCATTTTCATGAGTACACAATAATTAGTTTATTATAAATTCTAGTTTTGTTATGTTGATAAACCAGTCACAGTAACCTCAAAAAAATATGTACAGCTACAGAACAGTTTTCTCCTTCATGTTAACCAGATGCCTAAGATGTGGATATTAGGGAACCAGGGCATTAATGTTTTATTAAAGTGGTTCTTGTCGATTTCATGTATCGTGTCATCAGAAGTCAAAGTAGAAGTCAAAATAGAAGATGATCAAGAGGATACGCAGCAGGATAATCACACGACTGACCAGCAGCAGGAGCCGGAAGCATCGGCTCAGGCTGAGCAGGTGAAGGCCGAAGCTGAAAAAGCTGGACACTATGGCCGTAAGAGGCCATTCGAGGAAAACCGGGGCTACGGATACTATGAGCACCGCGAGGACAAAAGGTGGGATTACAATCCTTAACTGTGAAACTTTACATTATAGGCTTTTGGCTTCATCAGTACTGTAATGTGCACAAATTTTGAAAGTCATTATCTTTAGCAGAGAAATACAGAAATAAATCTTGTGTGTGGCATGTTTTTGAAGGTCTACATAGAGTAAAAGACATGGATTCAATTCATGAACACTTTTGTGAAGGGAATGTTAAACATAAATTTTGTTGGCAACAGCTCCTATGGGCTCTATTGATTTAACTTTGAATACAGAACTCTGCAGTTGCTGCTAGAATTTTCTGATCTCAATACCAAAGTGCGAAACTGTGCAGGCTTTCTCTTTTGATCAAACTGTCATTTTACATTCTGGGTAGACCTGTGATCTCCAGAGCCAATAATATTCACAGACTCACCTGTGCTTATGTTTTATGTGGACAGGATCCCTCATGGTGTCACATTAATGTTTAAATATTCAGGAGTTTCAACCTTGTGGTGTTGGAATGTCCACGCATACAGCAACATTAAAACAAAATCAAATGGATTACCAACTTCAGTAAATACGTACTAGTTATAGTTTAAAATGTTTCACTGCTGATGCTAAAATTCAGAGTGTAGCCATAACTGAGAGACCAAGTTCTTGCATATTCTCCAAAGGGTTCAAGAATGGCTTCTCATTAAATTTAGGAACAGCCTTTACACACATTTTAGGCATTTTCATGGTGACTGGTAAACAGATTTAAATGCTTGCTCCCCATCCTGTGTCCTGATTGTGTACAGGTCTCGCACACCACAGCCTCCTGCTGAAGATGAAGAAGAGATAATTGATGACACACTTGTCACCATTGATACATGTGAGTATGAATATAACATGGATGGATCTTTTACCTTTCAAGTTTGTAGCAGTTTAGTTTAGAGTTGGTCTGTTGTTATCTTGTTGAAAGTGTGACTTAAAATTTAACCTCCAGTATTTAGAGAGACAAAGATTTCTGACTAACTACATATAAAATATTTTTGTCTTTTCAGACAACTGCGACCTGCACTTCAAAGTGTCTAGAGATCGGTACAGCGGATATCCGCTCACCATCGAAGGCTTTGCGTACCTGTGGTCTGGAGCTCGAGCCACACATGGCATCAGCAGCGGCCGTGTGTGTTATGAGATGAAGGTAGTGAAAATACAGTAATGATCTCGTGTTGCTGTTGTCTTTTCTTCTGCTTTAGAACTAAATATTTTCTGAGTTGTCTTGGTTATTTTTACATTGTTTGTTTTCCTCCTGTAGATCAATGAGGAAATCCCGGTGAAACACCTGCCCAGTAGCGAGCCAGATCCACATGTGGTGAGAATCGGATGGTCCCTTAACCACTGCAGCACTCAGCTTGGTAAGATGGGCTTGGTGGTAGGAGAGCTGAAACCCTAAATAGAAACAGGGAATTGATTTGTACGTGTTCATGTTTTAGGTGAGGAGGCTTTCTCCTTTGGATATGGAGGAACAGGAAAGAAATCCTCTGACTGCAAGTTTGGAGACTATGGTGAGAAGTTTGGTGAAAATGACGTCATCGGCTGTTACATTGTAAGTGTAGAAAACATCCAGTATGATCCTTCAAATAGTATCAACATCAAAATGAGTAAATCTCATGATGCTATTTTCTGCTTTTTGACTGTAATACTAGGACTTTGACAGTGGTGATGAGGTGGAAATGGGCTTCACTAAGAACGGAGTGTGGCTGGGAGTGGCTTTCCGGACAAGTAAGGAGGCGTTGGCAGGCCGTGCCCTGTTCCCTCATGTCCTGGTGAAGAATTGTGCCGTCGAGTTCAACTTTGGGCAGAAGCGGGAGCCGTATTACGCCCCACCAGAGGGATACTCTTATATCCATAATCTTAGTATGGAAAAGAAGATCAGAGGCACTAAAGGACCTGCCAACAAATCAGATTGTGAGGTGAGGAGCACTGATATGGAGCACAGTATATGATCGAAGAACTCACTGTCCTATTAACTGACACCAAACCATCCAAATGACAGTTAGCCCAAGTGTTTATTAAACCCTATTAATGTGAAAGAATAGTTCTCAGTCATCAGTTAAGACAGAAGTTTTGTTTGTTCCAGATCCTGATGATGGTCGGCCTGCCCGCCTGTGGAAAGACCACCTGGGCCATTAAACATGCTGAAACTAACCCCGATAAGAAATACAACATCCTGGGAACCAATGCCATCATGGACAAGATGAAGGTGAGTTTGAGCTTCAATCCTCAAGTAATAATAAAATAAAACTGCACAAGATCAGCATCCAACTGAATGTGCTGTAGTTTAGTCACAGTCATGTACAATATCAAATAAGGCAAATGATCTCAGACAACCTGAAAATGAGGAAAGGAGGTTGAGTTGATGTTGAATAAACCAGTGCTTCATAGCAGGAAACTAAGGGTACAAAACAATAGTGAGTGATGTGTGTATATATACAATAAAATTAAATAAAGACAAAAAAAATAAAACAACTCGCATAAATGTATTATTTTAGGTTGTGATATAAATGAAAGTCAAATGGTTATTAATTTATTTAATGATCATTATTTTTGACATTCTCTCACCGGTTCCTCCTTGTGTGTAAATAAGTCATGGTTTTAAATGACCTAGTTTCTCTTTATATTTCTTGAAAGTACACACACAGTTCTAACCCTTTTTGTGTTTGGTGTATTGAAACCAGTTGTATTGTCATTTTCCTCAAGTCAAACTTTTTTAAATTCCCAAATTAGTTTGTAGGCGTTGCAGTTGGTGCTGGGTACTCAACACATATAGTCTCAAGTTGAAGTATTCGAAGAACATAGTTTTGAAATCCCTGCTCTTATTTGGCACCGTGATCATCGTTTTAGTTAGTGAGCTGTGCAGCTGTGATTTGCACAGTTATTTTTGAAAAACGCAGACAAAAAAACAGTGCATGGTTTGGCCAAAGACGTGCTAAATGTCTATGTGTCACCTTGTCAGTTCCTAATTTTGGCTAAATGCACCTTTTGTCGTTAAAATACGGCGAAAGATTGTCTCAAATATACAACTAGCAACTGACTTAACGAAGAATCACAGGATCTGACTCCACACCCCGTTGGGTTTTTTTGCACCCTGGCGGGTTTCTGCCTAAAACTATGATCATGATACTAAATTCCAATAATGGCATCAGTGTCATTGTACACAAATGAGTATTGTACGTTTTCTGAATGATAGTATCTTAATGGACACCTTCAAGTCATCGTAAATCGATGTATTTTTATTGTTGTAGATGAGTGGATGAGATGAATAATGAAACTAATCATCTGCGTTTTAAGATATTTTATTATTTGTTTGTAAACATCCACAAAACTCCATTAGTAGAAGGGAAAAAAACTTTTGAAGCCATGGTTTTGTATTTGTACCAGTATACAAACATTTTGAGCAGTGCCCATCTAACGTCACAATAAATACTGAAGGAAAAAATAATGCACTGTTGTTTTTTTCCCTTTATCATACACCCCTTATAATAAAGTTGTATCATCATCTAATCAGAGTATTTGTCTTACAGGTGATGGGTCTGCGTCGTCAGAGGAACTACGCTGGACGTTGGGATGTACTCATCCAACAGGCCACTCAGTGTCTGAACCGTCTGATTGAGATCGCCGCCCGCAAGAGACGCAACTACATCCTTGATCAGGTACTGCCCCGTCAGCCACACTCTGCTCTGATCCTCACCACAGTGAGTCAATGTGCCCTGATGATCACTCTCTCTAATGGACTATTTATTTATCTTTCAGGGAGGCTCTGTGTATTATAGAGTAGAAGAAGCTTTGATCACCCTCTTGTCACTTGCTTGTCATGTATTGTAAAAAAAACTGATTAATGGCTCTCATAAGTGACAGAATCTTTCATGTTTTCATCCTTCAGTATATTTGCACTTGCTATTTCTTGTCATAATACAGTATTGTTTGTCTTGTGAATTGCAACAATGTACAAGTAAACCATGACTATGTAAAGATGTTGAGAAACAAGTAAGCTCTGACTGGTGAGTAAGCAAAACACCTTCTGTTGCTAATTTTAATAAGACAGAGTTGATAGCTTTTTAAAAAGCTATTTTTAAGAGAGATACATGGAACTTTAGAGTGTGTTTTTTAATATATTGACCCTGAAGGTAAGTAACGACTAACCACATTTAGGTTTTCAGATCCTTGTGTTCAGCTAATGTGATAAAGGTAGGTGAGTCTGGGACTCTGGTTTTTCCAAGGCTCTGTGAGTATGTGCAGGTAGGTTATATCTGTCTGTCGTTGTCTTCACTGGGACTTGAGTGCAAATGAAGATCAGGTAAGTCCAGGTAAGTAAGGGGACCCGTCAGAGTAGCAGCAGGGTTTGAAAGCGGTGTTTCTGGTAAAGTAGTCCATGTTCTGCAGTCCAGATAATCCACTAAAGTAAAGACAGGCGAGGTTTACAGTTTGACATTAATAGAACCGGTTTGACCATGACTTCATATTGACCAAGTGTATTTAAAGATCTAATGTCCTGAACAGTAGTCGGTGTTCCACTACTTTGCATTTACTGTGTTAGAATAAACTATTCAACATTAAGTTTCAAGAAAGTCAAATAAGGATTATTACTAAAAAAGGTTAATCAGAGGCCTTATGACGCAGTCGATAGATTAAAGTATTGGGACACAATGAGTTCAGGAGTTTCACTGCGACAGCACTGAGTTACAACACAGTAGTATCGTGTTACAGTTTTATATGATGATGAATATCATTGCAATATATGTCATTTCTTCATCAGTGCTGCTTTTGTTTACAAAGTCATCTATAAGCGTACCAAGTACTTCAGTTTGTTTTTACTTAATTTAACTCAACTCTACTTGTACCCATAAATGTCTGAAGTATTTGTCATGTTCTGACCCAGAACAATGATTTTTAAACCCTAAATGACTGTCTGACTTCTTAAACTCTCACCCAGGAAGAAAAATGAGCCTTTGGATATAAAACAAATAGTGATTTATTTGATTTTTTAAAATCATTTTAAAACAAGAATGTAATGTCTTATCATCTGTAGATTTGATACATCCTAATATTTTTGTCTTTATACTTCATGTACAGTTTATCTTAACATTGAGAAATAGTGGAGTTTAAAGATTTAATGACAAAATAAGAGTATGCACTTTTCAACATGTATTGATAATTGTGAGTTGTAACACATTTCTCACCGTTAATCCAGCAATATTTTAAAAATTGTTCATAAACTTTACCAAGGTAATCTTAAAGTTCTATCAGATGATAGCGGCAAATATTACAAATTTGCATAAAAGGAATTACATAACCTGAAGAGGAAAGTAGACCAATTACAGTCACTACACATGTCACACAGATGCAGATGTTTGAGTTAAAAAAAAAAAAAAAATGCATTTGTAAAAGTTAAAATAAATGAAATCCTCATCCTTACCATTAAATGTTTATCATTAGGCATCTAATAGTTATTACCTTTCATAATAAAATTCCTAAATGTACTCTACTGAACTCAGTCATAACTTAATTATAATGCACATCATGTATCAGCATCATATTTATTTTGTCCAATTGAAAAACTTGTAACGTTACTGAAAGATTGATTTTTATATATGTCATTCATAAAGTGATGTATTTATCAGACTTTAAATTCTTTTATAAGTGCAAACAGTAAAATGCTGAGCATGGACTTATTTTTACACGTTTTAATGTTACACGCGTTGCTGTTAAATCTCGCTGCTTTTACAGTTATGGTCGTCATGAAATAAACCTACGGCTTTATTTATACAGATTTTCAGTTACTATTGTGTAGTTTAAGGGCTTGCTAATGTTAACCTGATAACTCCCAATTGCACTAACCAGTTGACTTGCTAAATACAAGCGTTACGTAGTGGTTTGTCTTTTAGGTTTGATCACATGTTCAGTGGATGATGGGTTGGATGCCGCGCTGACACTTTGTTCCGCCGCGCAATGGTTGAGCTACAGCACATTTTTATTAATACAACCGCATGATGCTAATGTTAATGGAATCATCTGCATGTTTGTGAATGAGCCTTGGGCTAATAGTTCTTGATATCCAGTGACTTAATTACACGTATCGGGTTATAGTTTTAAGTTTGACACATGCATCATTGATGGATTCTAGTTGAACACATTGGAGCAGCGGGAAAAATGCATGAATTGCATGTCACTTCTAAACTTTTTTTTTAATTTAGTGGTTTTCATGTAGGTATAAGTGGTCGATTGTTTAGGAAAAACAACTGACTCACGCCTTTTGCATCCATTGTTCCTCACAGTAACACATTCACACCATAAACATGAAGCACATGACTGCTCAAGCTAAGACGTTAATATATACACATGTTAATCGGTCTGAAAGTCGTAACGCTCCTCTGTACATGCGCGAGTCTGTAGTCAGATTAGACACGTGTTGGGTCCCCTTCTGTCTGTAATGACCACTGCTCGGCTCTTAGCAGCTCCTGGATGCACAGTGCATGAGGTGAGTCCTGTGGAGTGACGAGAGGCCATTAGTACCTGAGTAAAAACCTAGACTGACATCCAAGCCAAACCTCTCTCACTTCATTATTGCAGGGTTCCAGCTTCCTTCCAGTGGAAAGCCATAACAAGTAAACAATAACAAACAAGCTTCTACTTCTTTCTTGTCACCATTGCTAGACAAATGTATATGGATCAGCAAGGAGACGAAAAATGCGTCCTTTTGAAGGTTTTCAACGCAAGGCTATTGTAATTTGTCCCACGGACGAGGATTTAAAAGAGCGAACATTAAAGCAAACCAATGAGCAGGGGAAGGATGTGCCCGATCATGCTGTTTTAGAAATGAAAGGTAGGAATGCTGTGGAAACAACAAATAAAACACCAGATCTACTTTTTTACTTTTTCTATGTGTTGTCTCTAAAATCAAACTTGGAAGATGCTCCCTCCCCCTTCCCCCCCATCATAGCCTTTGGCCAGTTATCAGACCTGGACATTTTTTTTAAACTAGTCCACATGAATTTGATTGTTCCTTATTTTTTGCCCTCTACCTGCCACTTTCCATACAGCTTATTTCTAATGCACTGCAAACTGAGTCTGGGACCTCATTCAGGTCCATCTTATGCTCAATTGGCTCAAATGAAAAAGGATGTTTGTCCAAATGAGATGCGTTTACAGCCGTTGGGAGTTAATATGTACCAACCGTTCCGTCATCAGGCCTTGGTTTGCAGTGCTGTTTCCTCTTCTCACCAACCTTCTAGTCGTCTTTTTTGTCCCCCTCCCCACCTACTGAAGCCCCTCTCCTGTGTCTGCTTTAACAAATGTTTCCTCCAAGTTTCCCTGGAGGTAATGTTTGTCCCTTTTACCCTGCCATCTGCTTTCATCTTCTCTTAGTTTCTCTTATTTCTGCCGCTTTTGTGTGGTAGTAATTATTGTTCATTTTGTCTTCCGGTGGTGTGGCTGCTCTGGTCTTCACTACAACCCCCCTCCCCTCTGTCTCCGTTTCTTTCTCTCTCTCTCTCTCTCTCTCTCTGTCTTGTCCGTCCATCTCTTGGCTGGATGGATGGCCTGTTCTCTCTCTCATCTGGTCACCTCTGTCACTCTCCAAGCCAACTTTACTCTCCCTGAGGCTTGCGACTTCCTGGAGGCGGTGACGTTCATAGAGCTGCAGCGCGAAGAGGCTGAAAAGCTGCTGAAGCAGTACAATGAAGATGGCCGCAAGGCAGGCCCGCCCCCTGAGAAGCGCTTTGACAACAGGCAGGGTGGGTTCCGTGGCCGCGGTAGCAGTAACTTCCAGCGGTACGATAATCGTGACGGATCCCGTGGTAGTTACCAGAACCGCAGCGGAGATGGAGGCAGTGGATACAGAGGAGGTGAGGAGACACGACTGGATTTACTGTCAATATCTGAAGACGTGTTACCTGAACGTATGAAGGGCTTGTGTTTATTTAAACTTACTATTTTTAGTCTGTGGTTTTTTCATTTTTTATTTGTGTATTTGGACCCGAATACTTCAAGTTTGTATTGGAACCCTCCAGCTGCTGCAAAACTATCTTTATATTAATTTTGGCAAAAAAAATTCAAGTGGGTTTCTACAACCTGTTTTAATTCCTGCTTAATTTGTTTCATTTTATAACTAGTTACATCATGACATTTGCCCATATAAGGTCAAGACTTGTGATGAACATTTCTCTGTGTACGACATGTTTGTCAACAGCAGCGGTTGTAGTAAAAACTGAAAATATGTCTAAACTTTGAGCAGATTACCTAAAATGTTCAGTTTGAATGTGACAGAGCAGCACAGCCAATAATTTGGAGGGGGGTGGGGCCTGAAGTGCACATTTAAAGGGCCAGCGCTCCAAACCACCTTTGTGGTGTCATTAGAAATGGTGTTAAAGGTGGAGTTGAATCAATGAGGAATTCAGACATAAGCAGAATATTTACAGTGTATGTAGACCACAGGGAAATGTTTGAAAATGCATAATTACTTTTAAAAAGGCTAAATATTACCCCTTTAATGCAGTGGTGTGGAACATAAAGCCCACCAATGTGTCCAATCCAATTTGCAGAGTGTAAAAATTATGCTGAAGGAATAACAAGTAAGGGTGTCAAACTGATTACGTATTCCAAGTTCCAAAATTAACAACATTATACCTGTAATTGGATGTTTTGAGTCCACTGTGATGTGTGAATATTAAATTGAGGAATAATAGTTAAAATTGTTCTTTATTACTCGTCAAATTTTTTTGTGAAAGGATAGTTTGTAAATGTAATGATGGTCATGATTTCCTTTTACTTTGTTGCACTAAAACACGGGTGTCAAACACGTGACCCGCGGGCCAAACCTGGCCCACCAAAGGGTCCAGTTCGGCCGTTGGAATGAATTTGTGAAATGCAAAAATAGATATTAAGATGTTAACAATCCTTTGAGTTCTGGTTCCATATTCAGAACAATTTAATCTCAAGTTGGTCAGAAAAGTAAAATATCATAATAATCTATAAATACTTACAACTCCAATTTTTCCTATTTGTAAATGTAAATATTTTCATGTATTTACACTAAAACAAAGTGTAATTTCACAAAATTCTAAATAAACTGAACAAATATTAAGAATCTGAAATGTCTTCATTAAAGTCAGTGCAATTACTTAGTTACTAAATATTGTGTTGATGTAAGTTATAATGAACATGTGGAAATGATAAACTGAAGCATAATATTCAAATTACATTTATTTTTAGTTTGTTCACGCTTTTCACATTGTTTGAAAGGATAGTTTCTAGATATAAACATTTTCATCATTTAATTGTACTTTTTTAACTCTAAAACAGAAAAATTCAGAGTTGACACTATTTATGTTATTATTTCACTGGCTCCGCCCACCTCAGATCAAATTTAGTTGAATGTGGCCCATGAACTACAATGAGTCTGACACCCCTGCACTAAAAGAAAAAAATGGAGTTGTCGTTATTTATCAGATTTAATGTTATTTTCCTTGTCTCACCTATTTGAGATCAAATTTGGCTGTAGACTAAAATGACTTTGACACCCCTGCTTTAATGCATCGAACACACTGAACAGCACTGACACGTTTCTGTTGCAGGCTACAACCGTGGCAGCTACAGCCAGAATCGCTGGAGCAGCAGCTATCGAGACGGGGGCTCTGATTCACGCAGCGGATACAACCGCAACCAGCCGGCAACGGGAACCTACAACCGCCCCATTCCTTATGCCAAGACAGGATACAACCAGGTACGTCAGAGCGCTGAGGACAAAAGGTTAAAAACTGTTGAATTTTACAGTAGATTGATACATTATCCTGAACTTAGATTCATTCTGTATGTGATGAGCTTTAACGATACTGTTATTAATATTTTTTTATTTATACACTTAAAAGCTATGGAACTTAAGTTTGGGATCTTTACCTTGAATTACTGTATTAAAAAAAAACAACAAAAAAAAACAAATTCAACTCTTAATCAGGGTGTAGGTCAGGATGTAAGTCATCTTCAACTCTGTGACAGTTTCATTCCAATACCAACTTTTTCAACTGTCTTAATCATTTAAATTGTCTTGTTTTACAAGTTGTTTCACTCCGTAAAGCTTTTGTTTGCGTTTCTATGGGGCTGACGCTGAAGATTTTTTTTTCTTTTTAATCGACATCTGGCCAAAGTTTAGCAGTTGGAAAAGATTGACTTGGCAACACTGGCATCTTTACAGTACTGGTTATAGATTGTCATTGTCCCTGAATAAATAAATAAATAGCTGACTCTAAACACAGCTGTTTTAACACCATGCAAATGGAACTCATTAAAAACAAACTGATTCCTCCTCCACCTTCAGAGCTACAGCCAGAGCTACAATCAGAGCTACAACCAGGGCAACTACAACCAGAACTACTACAGCAACTACAGCCAGTATCCAGGCTACAGCCAGAGCTACAGCCAGACCCCGGCCACCACACAGACGTACAACCACCACCAGCAACAGCCACAGCAACAACCGCAGGCACAGCAACCGGCACAGCAGCAACAGCAGAGCTACAACCAGCAATACCAGCAGGTAGGGCCGTTTACACAGACGGACCTGTTCACCCTACAGCCACTACCGGCACGACTGTCACTCAAATACTGGGTTATTTCCCCAGTTGATGTAAGGATATGAAAACTTTACTTCACGATTATTGTGACCAAAAGTGATCACGGTCATCAGTGTCATCACGGAATTGTTGAAATGTTCAAAAAGTACTTTACACACACACACTGAAATAATTTTACCAAGTTTTATTTTGAAAAAAGCAAATATAATAACACAAATGTACTTCCTGTTGGCAAAAATATTAACACATAAACGTCCGGTTGTATGATGTGTATTTCATTAATTTTCACTCTTAAGTTAGTTCCAAAATGTATCAGTATCTGTGATTATATACCACAGTTAGGATTAATTTTAAAGCCGTGTTTAAGTGACTGTGACGCTGTAAATTAATGGGAAACACATTGGAGTCTGGGCCCATGAATGTGTCCATTTATGGACTAAACTGTTGCCGTTTTTGCCACTATACTGTTTTTACATTTATTTGAATTACATTTTTTACCATTTTGGCTGTTGAATTTATCAGTTATGTAGCTTTTCCACTCCATGGTACTGGTTCTACTCTACTCGACTCTTTCTCTTTTCCATTATGAAAAAGGACCTGCAATCTGGGACCACCTCAGTCCAGGTTCCAAAATGTTGGACCGACACCAAAACATGACGTCAGGACACTGCAGACACTGATTGGTCAGACAGTTTTCTC
>JAPSES010000144.1:639611-649615 GCA_029822895.1 Maxillicosta whitleyi | reverse complement strand
ACACCACCACCACCACCTCCCACCTCCTCTCACAACCTGTGCTCTTGTTCCCTTCGGATCAAGAGGATGCATCTACTGCAATGAGCCATTCATGCATTTGGTCCAAAATAAAGCCACTGTACCAAACACTGTAGCAGGAAAGTGGAAGGAAATCTCTGTAAATATCTTCAACTATTTACTGAGATACTGTTCGGGAATGAAGTATAAATCAACAGAAATTATACCAGTGAAACTACACTCACCATCAGTATTAAAATGGAGAGGACTATTTCTGCACAGCACCATGTAAGTTAAAGCAAATATTTAAAATAATCACATACTTCCTCACAATACTCTCCAAGACTTAGAATCTCAAAATGATGTGAGTTTGTATGTATCTATATATCTTTCTATATAATCACTAAATCTAAAAAAATATTGTCTACTCTAAAAAAATACTACTTTGCCAAAAAATAATTACTCAATATCTATGAATAAAATATAGTAATAATATAAAAGATAGTTTGTTAAAAATAATCATAATGCTAATTTCTCAAAATGCCAACATAGTATTTTAAAAAGTAAGACATTTTGTTAAAACTTGTGACAGTATTACAAAATATTTGCACTTTGCAGAAGCAATGGCTTAATATTTATAAATTGTGGGATACTTTGTCAAAATGGTAACTCATATATATGTACGTATGTATGATAATGAAAGACTACGAACCAGTCATTATCTAATTTTTCATCACAGTGGAGGAAAAAGCCCTCCAAATATTTTGACATTCTTTCCTTTCCTTTTAGAATGAATGGATGGACAGCGCTTTGTCAACTACGTCAGACCACTTTAAGTCAGGCAGGTAAATCAGACGTCATTTCAAGCTCCCTTAACACCACCTCTTCATTCCAGGGAATCTGATAAGAGCTGTGGTCACAAACACACCAACACAAAAATACCAGTGGAAACACAGTTTACTTTGCATGTCACTTCTCATCTGAGAAGTGAACTGAAAATGTAAATGATTGTGTGACACGTTAGCCGGACAGAGTCAAAAAAAAAAAAAAAGGACAACAAATGTCTGTGTGAAGGTGAGCGCACAACAAACAGTCAACACAACAGTTGAATGTCAGGCCGTGTTTGTGTGCAGTATACACAAATAATATGAGAAGTTATTATTCTTAACTGATATGTAGGTCAAACACACGAGCTGTCTGAGTCTATGTGTGTGTTTAACCTTTGCTAATAGTCTCTAATGCCTATAGTGATATAAAACTGTTGCACACAGGCATGCTGCAAGTGGAAAATAAAAGCAGATGGCCTGGTTTCTTCTCTTTGACTTATCAAGAGCTTTCTTATGTGCAAACCACAGTGCATCGCAGATAAAACCTCAAGGTTCACACATCTCCGCTGCACAAAATGCCTGCTGCTGACACATCTCTAAGACTTCGACTTAGTGAAACTGTTACTATGAGTCTGTCTAAATTACCTCTTGGTCTTGTTCATGGCAGAGCTCTTCTCCTGGGCAGCACTCCTCCTCCACTGGTGATCCACACGGGCATCTGAGCGTGTCTCTACAGCTCCATGCTTGACCCTGTTCTTCCTCCACCTCCTCCTCCTCCTTCTGCTTCTCCTCCTCCGTGTCCTCTATGAGTTTATGCAGCCCGGCCGGCGACAGCAGGACGTAAAAGCTGCTGGGGGTTTGAGAGCTGCCCACCTACCAGTCACCAACTAGACTGAGCACCACTACTAAACCCAGCTTATCAAACCCCTCAGTCTCGCTCGTTCTCTCTCTCTCTCTCTCCCTCTCTCACTTGTGTTCTCTGCTATCTGAAGATGTGTATCAACCACAAATCAGCATCAAAACCGGCTTCAAACTCCCTGCGCCTGCAACACAGTCGAGAGAAAGGAAAAAAAAAACAAAAAAGACGCTTCAAACAGGTGTCAAAATGGAGCTGCAAGAGCCCAGGAAAGTCATTCACTTGTCCCTTTACATAAAAGTCAGCGTCTTAAATGGAGGAACTGGCTCTGACAGATAGGGGAACTCACATCAGTTTCTGTGTGTATACGTGTGTGTGTGTGTGTGGGTGTGTGTGTGTGTGTGCGTGCAAGGGGGAGGGGTGAGGACACGCACATAGAGAGAAACAGAAATGCAGACATAGACGAAGAGAACAGTGAACATATATGCAACAGAGGAAGGAGGAGGAGAGTAAGAGTGATGAGCAATCATCTGAGCACCATCGGTGTACTCCAGGAAGTGATATCTGTGTGCTTTTCACAGCATCAACACACGAAACAAGTGGCCACACCTAAAAGTCGCTTTTAATTCAGGGCCTAAATTTGGTCAGAGTCAACTGCTTCATATAGTTCTGATTCAGATTCTGGTTCAGAGAGAAATGACACATGTTGCAGCTGAATGACAAAATAAAAGTGGTCGAGGAAGCTTCTGTTATACTTTTAATCATGTCCTAAGTCCACATTTATTAATAAGTCGCAGTAAACAGAGTATGGAAATGGCCTGGAGTCAGAATAGAAGCAGGGTCAACAGGACAGCCTTGACGCTCCAACATGAACTCCTATGATCAACAAAGGGGGGCAGCATTTTACCAGAAAGTTGTGGCGCTGGTGTTCACTGTAAAAAGTGCTGATGCCAGGCAGTGTATCAGTTACACTATGCTTACACTGCACTGGCTCCAACACCTTTGTGCTGGTTTGTGCCCCTGGTTAATTTAGAGAAGCAAAACTACATTTCCATTTACAAGTGGGTCCTGATGCCCCCCCACCAGCACATCCAGTCTAACTCAACTCAATAGATTTATTTGTTTATGTACTTAAATGCAACCTTAGTACTATTCAACCTGTAAGTTTTTACCTGATTATGTGCAGCTATTTGTATATTCACATGTTTTGGAGTGGAGAAACACTATGACTATATGCTTCCTGTTCTGGTAACCCCACCCACAACCCCCCAAAAAAATAATAGCACAACATTTTTTCTCGTGCCTCTGATTGAGCTCTAAAGCTCAAGTAGTAACCTTATTAAGCAATATCCACCTCATTTATTGTTATTTTATGTACTTTTTAATATTTCCATCTTTTATTGGTGAAGCTCTATGTTCCTTTGGGTGTTCCTGTTGTTGCTGCCTTTATGTATGTATGAATAAATAAAGAAAGAAAAATTGCCGTGCCTAATTACAGATACAGAGAAACATTTATAATTGAATTACCACATTTATCATTTAATTAGCAAAATGTAAGGTATAACGGAGTACTGTCTCTTCAGCTAAAAGCTTTCATGTAGTACAAAAGTGCCAAAAAAATTTCCATCTGCAATCTGAAATGAGCTCACCTGGTTGGATATGTACCACGTAGGCTGAAACTACTACAGCAACCGATTTGAGTCCCAGTCAAGGTCCTTTGCCACTATAAATACATACAATAAATAAAAAATAATATTAAAAAGGCATACATGTTCAAAGCAGAGTATACTTTATGAAAATAGAAAAAACACACAAGAAAATGAAACAAAAATTAAGAATGAACACACTATAAAAAATTGCCTTTGGCAGCAGCATAGTCAGTTTTAGTCTCATGTTTATATTTGTTGGCATCTGAATTGTTTACATGTGTTATTTGGTGATGGTGTGTTGCTGGTAATATGCACCTTCCTAATGCTGACGAACTGAAACACCACTCTTCCTATGAGATGAGTTAATTCAGGGATTCAAGGTCTCGTGATGTGTATCATCCCAATTTCTTGCCTTTCTTATTTAACTCCCTGTGTCATTTCTGAGACTGGCGAGTGATTACACAGGGAGGTAGTGTTTGTGCTTGTGAATGTAGCCGTGCAGCTGGACAGGGGGACTCAAAGGCATCCTTGTCTGAACACACCAAGAGGAAGAGGCAACCAAACAGGGGACATTAATGTCCCAAAAGCCTGCAGAGGTGGCTTCTTTGCTGCAGGAAGCTGTCTGTCTGGCAGAGAGAGTCGGTGATATGGTATTCAATAGCAGGGACAGACACACAGAGCAGGGCCCTGCAGTCCTGCATGCCAAGTCCAAAACACCTAAAATGCATTTGGATTTGCATTAGAAAGGGACTGACACTGAAAGCCCTAAACAGGGTACACGGAAATGTCACATTAGAAAAAAAATAATGCTCTTTCCTGGCAATGTGGTAAGCATACTGTAATATTAGGCAATAGCTCCTCAAAAGGGGAAGAGTTGCAATCAATTTAGTGCATAAATGTAAGGCTGTCTGACATGCACTGAATAAACAGGAAAGCCTTGATTGTCTATTTACCCCAAATGGATTCAAAATTACATATTTATTTTGAATGAATGTTTATAGATATTTTGAGACTTATTTTTTTGTGGAAAAAGCAGATATTTAAACATGAATGTGGTAGAAAAATATTATTACTGCTGTCGAGGGTTGAACAGAAAATTATGTGATTTAACAGATTTTTATTTGATGGTTTAATTTTATGCAGCTTTTAACAGAGTAATGTAGCTGCAGGTCTGTTAGTATTTAGGGCTTTTGTTGTCTTAGAGGAGCGGAAGTCCTTTAATTTAATGCTAAGGATGCTGATAATGTTGGATAGTAACGACAATACCAGTGCACACATATTTTGTGCTATACTAAGGTTGAATTGGAAGCATTTTAGCAAAATTTAGCAACATTACCTATTCAGCAAAGAGGTATTTTAGGTAATGACTTGGTCCCTTTAGGGTGATAACGCTAGCTAGTTGTTAGCATTGAAAGTTTATCGTTAGCTAGCGAGTGTGAAATGCTTTCAAGCACTGAGTGAACTCCATAGTAATTAATTAACTTTTATAGTGACAACGATTCCCTAAGGACACAGGTTTTGTATTGAACTAAAGTTTAAACGGGTCCGTATAATAATTGATTGCTTTAACGTGTTTAATAGAAATACGTACTTTTAGTAAACGGCGTTAGCAGCTAACGTTGAAAGCTTTTATTATCGACTTAAGAGCAGATGCACTTCAAGATATGCTGTCACAGTCATTAATATTTACACATTTGACTTAAAACTAAGGTTGAATTGTAGGACTGAAACTATAATCATCAAATTGTACATTTCCTGAAGAAATAAGATATCACTTAGGAAATTCGTTAACATTCATTTTAGTTAAATGGTTAGCATAAGATTGTAGCTAGGAGTTAGCTAACTAGGGTCAGTGTTAGCATGTGCTGAGTCACATTTCTTTCCTTTTTTTTGTTCTAATGAAATTTATGGGACCACAGTAAAAACAACGGCAATGGTACCTTCCACGTTTCATTCAACTGTCATATTAGTGTGAGTGTCGAAGCTCCTGAAACCTCTTAATTATTGTGGGCTCTGAATTCAGGGTCTACTCTCTGTCCGATGTCGCCATCTTGAGGCTCCGCTGTGCAACTGCTCCAAACCGGAGGTGGGTTCATGAGTTGGCAAAAACAGACAACAGCAGGTCACTTCTGAATCAGAACTCACACTCCCAGAATTCATGTTAGTTCTGCTTCAGTGGCCACCCAACCTCTAATTCCAACCCCTCCTCGTTTACCCGGAGAGCAGCGTCCCGAAGCAGCTCACATTCCGCCACCAGCTGCTGTTGCAGCGGGAGATGGGTGAGGAGAGGAGCATGCTGAAGGATGCCAGATGGAGACCAGGGAGGTAAGGATGTGCATGTGCTCACACCGTGGATGCAGGTTACCGTAGATGTGTGTATCACTATGTATTATGATGCGATTTTTTCCGCTCTGACTTCCAGTTTTTCTTTGCCTGGTGCATCTCCTGCTGCCAGGAGGGGTGTGACACCGACACTGTTTCAGCCAGGTTCAGGAATAGATCAGACTGTGCACGCACACACAAACCTGTTATAATATTACATAACAGCATTCTGGGACCTGCCATTAGGATGTTATGTGGTATGCAAAGGATAAATATCTTATACTGTTTTCTGTAACCTGTCTGTCATGCTGTGTCAGGGGGTAAAGCAGCCATGTAGAATTGAAATGAGAAACATTGATTTTTATTCAAGCTGACAATAGACTGATTGATATCTGTGACATCTTGGTTGTATTATATCCTCTTGAGACCTGGCAATGCATTTGTCCTCTGCAAGGGGCAAGAATTACTGAACTTTACTCAAAGATTTTTAAAATAAATAAATACAAAGAGCATTCCATAAATATTTCTAACCAAGATAATTTAATGTAAAAAAAAAGGTCTCATTAGAATATATATATTTAAATTTTATGCCTGCTAAATTATGCTTTTTAACACAGCCAGTTGATTTCTAAAATGAGTGAATATGCTGAAAGTATGCAGTCATCATTTCCAACAGCCTTTTGAGTCTTTAAATTGTGTAAAATCATCGGTCCAGTATCACAGATAATCAGTTTCCAGTCCTATAAACTTAGAAAGATGAAACCAGTGAATATATTTTTCTTGCAAATTAAACAATTCATCAAATATAATTAATCTAAATGATTTGTCACTCTTCAGTTCCCCTTTCGTCAACAAAAACAAGGAAATGGAAGAATATATTAGAAGGATGTAGTATTTTCAGTCTGATGACCATTTTGGATTCATGCCCAGTCACTTTAATGCAGCACAGGTTCATCCTTTTTTCTAAGTTATTACCAAATTTGTTTCTGGGGTGATTACAGAACCATCTGGGGAATGTCTACAGTAATTCAGCCACAGTGACTGCAGTGTTAAAAAAAAAAAAAAAACCCTGCTGGTAATTAATTGCATTTCTAAGTGCAACTAAGACCTACTACTATCACACTAATGCATAAAATCAGACATTTTATGACTAAATGTGAAAGTGCAGTGAGATCATTAAACACCTGACATAATGTCTGTGTACAGGGTCTTGTTCTCATATTGACATTAGGAAAGAAAAATCACTATGTGCTCAGAGTGTTCCAACACATTTTAATTTAGTTCATTAATGTACAGTCAATCCATTGGTTTTAAGTGTTGTGACAGTAGAATACATCAGTAGCAGTAATTTCCACAGCTCATTTTGCTGTAGGCTTAAAGAACTGATGAAAGCTCAGTTTCTCAATCAACCATATCCTATAAGTGATGGTGTTTTTACATAGTGTGGAAAAAAAACATTAGATCATCAAAAAAAAAAAAAAAAGGTTATGCAATTAAGTACTACCTCCTGTGTGTATCATATGACTCATACAGACAGAAAAGAAAACATGGAATGAATAAAAGCACTGTTTTTATAAGTACAATGACAGATTTTGATGTAAGAACTGAAGTGATTTTGTTTTTTTATCAAGAAAACATGGAAAATGGATAGAAATCAGCTCTGAAATTAAACTAATATGAGATATGATCCAAACAAATGCACCTTTAGTTGTACCAGGCATTAAAATCAATAAGAAATTGAAGAAAACAAGGGGTAGTTTAAACCTGTCCATTGAAGCTGTTCTTTATTTCTTAATTTAATGGTGAACAGGGTGCATACACAATAATGATCAGGAAAGTGTTAAACAGGAAAAAAAAGGGAACATGTTAAAAGGAATTGGATTGGTGTTAGTATATAAAATGGGTGATACTCCAATATTGTATTAAGGACTTTGCATTAAGTTCATGGGCGAGGCGAATATAATGAGGTAATTTTTCAGGCACATCATCGTTCAACCCCCACCCCCTGTGAATAAATTAAACAATTTGTATAGAGGAAAATGAAATTGACCTATGGAGTAGATTTCAGAACTACTCGGGGGGAGGGTGGGGGTGATATGGCCAAAAAGTTCTATCAAGAATGCATGAAGTTGTATAACACAGTACTATATAATGGGGAAATAATTTATTGAGATGGCAAACACAAAAATAAAGACAAATGTTGGTAAAAAGAGGAGAGTAATTTGAAATACAAAGAAACAATAGAGCACGATATGAAACATATTTTTCCCAAAGCACAATGTACAATAAATGCAAATGTGTAATTCTTCTTCACACATCTCAACATATCAATTTTTATCAGTTAAGCCATAAAGACCCAGTGTTACTTTTGCAGCAGTTCCAATATATATGCATGTTTTTTCTACATTTAACTTTCCTTAAGTGATTTATCACAATTTATTATGACATAATCCTCTGTGTTTTGCACTTTTTGTGTGAACATTCTATGTTTAATTTACTGATCTTGTAAAATCAAATTAAAGTTGAGGGTTATTATATTGAAGAAAAAGTGACTTTTTCACTAAATTTTATCACCCACTGAACATAAACCCAGTGTGTCCTTCCACTGTCATTGATAGTGAATCAGTATTGTAGAAGATGACAGTGTATCCATGGTAACAACGGAGCCTCTGAACGTCTAAATGGGTCATATCTGATGACCATGAAAAGATAACAAACTCCATTTTACACCAATTATTTACATGTATTGATATAATGAGCATTTCAGAAGTTATTAAACATTTTAGATCAGTAGATAGTTTTGGTTGTTTGTCTTTATGGGTGTGCCGTGTATATTTACACAAGTCATGATATATGGTTTTTGACTTTATTATTAAATCTACAGTAGTGTAGTTTTTAAATGATATACTTTCAGAAGTGGTACGGACCTTGATCTGTCAAAAAAAAAACAAAAAACCCAAAAACAATGAGGTGGGTCAAATAACGTTCTGAAATCATGACCTGACAGAACAGATGAAGATAGTAAAGAATATGTGATTAATTCTATTTGCCTTGAAATATAAACCATTCAGACCATTCATTGTTGTCAATACTAGTCAATTTAATATAATTTCAAGGTATGAAGTGATAAAAGTCAGTCGTGTAAATTGCAAAAATGTAAGTGATGTAAGTCAAATGAGCTTAAGATATCAAAGAAGTGGTTCCAGGCACAACAAACCCCACCCCTCACAAGTATTGGAGCTTATTTTGGCATCGATCCAGCTGATGTCAGCAGATCAATTCCCCCATATGTGTGTCAAATTTGAAGTAAATTGAAACGTTGATGTTTTTATAGACATTAGAAATTTGCCTGTTTATAAGTAAATGGGGGGAAAAAGATTTTAAAAATTCATAAATAATGTGAACTTTGACCTATTGTTCCCAAAATGTAATCAGATCTAGTATAAGTCACTGCCAATCTATAGATCCAATTTGGTGTGAATTCACAATTGCTACAATCAAAGCGAACCAAAAATAATAATGGAGAAACACTGATTTCTATTTATCCCCAAAAGGTGGTAGCAAACTTCCAAAAAAAAAAAAAGTACACAAAATAAATAAATGTATTAAATGAAATGCCTTAAGGATAATACAGCACACATAAACTTGAAGGCTCTGACACAACATCTGCCACTTCCAGGGTGCACAGAGGAGGCACATCAAGCCCAAAATATGTAATGAGTAAATCAGAACTGAACACCGAGCTGTCAGAAACTGGCAATTTAGATTTTTTAGGCTTTTATTTCCCCTTAACTCCAGTTGAGATGCCAGATATTAGCAATCAGCCGCCATGGGAGCCAGGTTCTGCTGAAACTGATGGTCGGATGCTGATTAATCTCACACATCAGTTCATCTGTCTCTAGTCTGAACTCAGCCAGCTGCATCTTTTCAACAACTGGGTCGAGCAGATATTGGCAATAATAAAACTAAATCGTTCTGCAGTGCATTACAAGTAGAGGTGTGAATATTCGCCGGTCTCATAATTCGATAAGGACCATCTGCATATCAGTGAGGCTCTGAACGGACACATCTCCACACCTGTGACTCATACATCTCACCTTTAGGAGATTAGGACACACTGCATGTGACCTATCCACTTTAAAGAGTTAGGGTGTGTGTGTGTTTGTCCGTTTTTTGCAGCACACACTCCCCAAACTCTACTGAGTCCTCACCCCGCTTTCCTTTTATAGCCTCAGACATGTGGAAGGAGGGGAGGGAGGTGTGTGTATGTGGAGAGAGGGGGTGCTTGTGTGAAGGAGTGGCCCATTTCTACAAACATGGCGGCAGGGTGGGATGGGAGCAGAGTAAATGTGT
>JAPSES010000144.1:625142-639511 GCA_029822895.1 Maxillicosta whitleyi | reverse complement strand
GGTGGGGGTGGGGGGGGGAAGCCGGGGGGAGAGCCTCTCCTCTTGTCACTCTCTCTCGCAACACCGTGAGAGCCACAGGACTCACGCTGTCCTCCAGCACACCCACCCACCCACACATACACTAGCACTGAGAGCGAGAGACACCGGCACACAGTGAGAGAGAGAGAGAGAAAGAGAGAGAGGGGTACAGCAACAAGGAGGGAGAAAGGTGGGGAGAGAGGGACAGCAAGGGACGTTGCAAAGGAGATAAGGAAAAAAAAAAATCCAAATCCTGACGAGAAAAAACAGACGGATTTTCTCTTTTTCTCCCGAGGAGCTGCGAATAACCCTCGGTGAAGGATGGCAGAAGGGGGAGAGGGAGAGGAGGAGATTCAGTTCCTGCGAACGGTGAGTCCTGCTTACTTTCCTTATCGGGAGGATTAACCTGCACGGGGAGCTCTGGTGGAATTCAGGAGGTTTAGGATGAGAAAAGAACATCTTTTACTCCAGAACTGGAACTCTTTAATACGATGTGCGATTTGGCTCTTGATATAAAACATGACACATAATCTCTGAGTTTCAACTCCACTGTCGACTCTTCACTTATAGCACTTCTGCTTTTGAGGCATTGGATATTTAAGTCCAATCTGTAGTTGCAGCTCTGGCAGCCAAGACCCGATTCTGTATATAGTTGACTATTTTTGCATTGGCCTGAATGTGCCATGACCTGCTTATTAGTTGCTCTCTTTAAACTTGATTTCTTTAATCTCTCTCATGAGCGTCTCGGGTTGCTACCCAGCATTACATGAACACATTTTGGTATTTTCAGAATGCCCAACTCATTGTCTTTTCTAATCTGGCTTAAATTACATCTAGAATGTTCCAGGGCTCAAGAATAGGTGGGTTAACATTTTAAGTGAGCGTGCGTGCGTGCGTGTGTGTGTGTGTGTGTGTGTGTGTAGGACAGATAGACAGGGGCTGGTGCATCTGTTAGCATCGTTATCTATTTATATCTGAGGAAAGTAGAGCCTGTCAGTGCGGGGTGAGGAGACAGAGCAACAAGCTACCCAGAGCCTGCAGGGGACAGCTGGCCAAAGGCTGCATGTCTTCTGCTGAGAAGAGGCCAACACACACTCACAGCGGAGACATTTCTCAAAGTGGATGGGGGGAAAGACCCAGAATCTGAGATAAAACAGCTGAGGTGGTTACTTGTATTGACAAGGCTAAAGAAGGCACATCCCCAAAGTGTTCTGAACATTTTATAATTCATGTTTATTCCATTGAGAGTCATTGTCTCGCACCTGCTCACTCTCAAACATAATGAACTGATTTGGAAGCTAGAGGAGGGTTGGGAAACAACAAACTGGAAAAAAGCCTCTTTTATATGAGTTAGCTTTGTGCTTATTTAGCTGTAATTGTGTTTTCATTCATTAATAATTAGTAAGAACTGTGGCGCTTTCATTACCTTACCTTACTTCTCTGCAAAGTCATCTTCCTTTTTTTTTTTCCCTTCTTTGTGTTTTACGGGCGTCACCAGGATCTTATCTACCAAAACCACTTGAACATTAAAAGCTAATCAGGGGCCAGAGAAGAGTTAAGAAACTGGACACCGTTAGTTACCGTGAAAATCACTTGTTCATTTATGAGAATTTTTATTTAGAGCTGGAGAATATGGTGTAAACGACAACAAATAGAAGCCATATCAGTACAGTCAGTATGTTCTAATGCATGCAAATGTAAGCTTAGTGCAATCGTTGGACAGTGAGCGAAGCAAGGTTATTTGTATCACACTATTCATACACAGGGTAAAACTGAAAGTGTTTTATAAAGACATAAAAATAACAGAAAAAAGCAAGACATTGAAATTAAAATCAAACAAGGGAAAAAGACAGAGATAAATCATGATCATCATGATTTTAACATGCATTCACAGAATAAAAGAAAGGCATTAATTATATTAAAATCGTACCTAAAAATTAAGATTAAAATTAAAATAGAGTGAAGCAAGTCATTAAAATAAAAAAAAAACATTTAAAAGACAAGATTGAAAAGAGTTAATCATACGCACATGAAGTCAGATAAAACATTTGTAAGTCCATCAACAATAATTCAAACTGTTGACGTATCTTCAACCTGACTCCAGCCCTGTGAACAGTAAGAAAACAACTCCAGTTAAAATGCTTTCTGTTCTAAAGCAGCTCCACCATTGCTGCAGTGTTTGTAAATCACCAGTGCTTGAATCCAGTTAGCTCAGTAATAATAGTTTCCAGTGCGAAAGAGCTCAGACAGTGGCATGCAGCAGGACCACCGGCGAATTATATTGACTGACAGGACTCACAATAACCACAAGACGATATTACGGAGCAACACAGCTGTTGCCTGTTTTCCTTACCCGCAAAGAGTATCTTTTTGCACATCTCTTTAAAATTAATTTTCAGATCCATTGACTAAACGCTTTGAAAGCTTTCTGCGTCCTTTAGCTGGAGAGGCTCGGTTGGGATAAAACCATTAGACAACGGTGCTTCAAAAAGGAAAACAATGCAGCTCCATGTGAATTATTAATGTCTTACGTACTTCAATGGGTTTATCTTTGACTCTGGCACAGCCGGGGTCAGGGGTTCAATCCCCATTGGGCGTTACAGGGCTAAAAATGTAGAACGCTCATAATGCTGCGAGGCTCTTCGGATTAAAACTTCCACCAAATGGTCTGTGTTATCAGTCTTTTAATTAGCGGCCGATGATGGGAGGCATTGTGTGAGTCAGCTGTTTCTCCCTGCTGGGCTTTTTCCTCCTTGGGTTATATTAGAGGTGGGATGAAAGTGGCGTTCTTAGCTCACCTGGACCAGCTGGAGCGGCAGACGGTAGCCATATATTTGTGTGTTGTAATCTTTTTACTGTTACATAACCTGTCACAGAGGTTCACAGGCTGGAAAGCGCCAAGACTCACTTTTCAGCAGGGCTTCAAAAAATATGAGATATTTGATTATCACATGCCAGTTCTTTAGCATCGTTTGGAACTATGTGCAGTGCATAATTTAGCTACTTGAGGGTATCCAATTGTAGAAATCTTGTGTGTTTTGGGTCACTTTTCATGGCGTCTAGTGTGTTTCACCCCCCATGTTGCTATGGCACCCCCAAATGGATAAACCAAACCCATGCCAATGTGATATTATGTCTCATGTAAATATACACGGCACTTTTATCCCATAAAGACCCAAACAGCCACTGGCGACCAAACGCATCTACTCATCTATAATGCTTAGTAATTGTTGAAGCACTAATTCTGTTAAAACATGGAAATACTTGGTGTAAAATACAGTTCGTGGTCATCAGATATGACCCATTTGGACAATCAAAGGCTTTGTAGTTACCATGGAAACACCATCATCTTCTATGACATTGATTCACCAATAAAACTCATGGATTTGGATCAATGATAGTGGATGGAAACACTGGTTTTATGTTCAATTAATGATATCATTGCTGCAAAAATGAAAGCCTTTTTCTTTAGTTTTTTTCAACTTTAATCAGAGCTTTAATGAAAATGTACAGGATCAGTAAATTAAATGTTGGAAAACTCATGGTTTACACACAAAAAAAGCAAAATATAGAGGGTAATATTATATTAATTTGTGATAAATTACTTTAGAATGATTAAATAAGGAGGAACAATCATTTTGAAAGTACCCCAAAAATAGCACTGGGTCTTTATGGGTTAACTGCTCTGTTATCTGTGTGCATTGTAAGCTTTCTGCGTGTATGTTCACACTGTGATGAATACCACACACTGAGGGTTAGGGGTTAAGGTTATGAGAACTGGAGATCTTGGCGTAATTGACACGTGATCAAATGGTGTTGAATAACATACAAAAGCTGGTAAATGTGTATGTATAGCTTCTATGTATATATCAGGCTCCTCATGCTCTAGAGCGGGGGTGTCACAATCATTCAAGTTTAGGGGCCACATTCAGCCCAATTCGATCTGAAGAGAGCCAAACCAGTAAAATAATAGCTTAATATATAAATTCTAAACTCAACTTTGTTTATAAAACAACACAACTAGCCAAAGTGCTATACACAGACATGAATAAATAGTGAAAATTCCACCGTTTTGTCTTAGTTTTTGTGCAAAAAAGCACAATTAATAAAGTTTAATTATGAAAATGTTTCTATTTACAAACTACTCTTTCATAAAAATCTGAATAACTTGAACCTGAAGCAAAATTAGTGCAATTTTAACAATATTATGCCTGAACTTATCATTTAGCTGCATGTGCGTTACAGATTGCAGTGGATCTACACAACGATTAACATTTAGTGACAGCAAATTTGGAACTAAAATGAGTTTGACACTCTTGACTGTTAATACCTTCAGTGTACATTTTGCACTTTGCAAATTCATCCCACAGGGCAGGGTGGAACCTTTGGCGATCCCTTCTCCAGAGAGAGGTTTTTCCATTTATTTTAAAGCAGTAGTTCTATAACACGCTCAACTTTGAGGCGAGGTTTAATGCCAATAAATCCTATAAATTAGGCACAAGTGTAAGTGCGTGCAAAGAAAGCATCTGTAAACTATCTAGTGCTGTGTTGTGGACTGTTAAACTGTTTTTCAGTTTTGTGTTCAGGGTTTTTTGGCTCCATGATGCACTGCAGCCATCATTAGCCTGTCCCCCTCATCTAACACTGTAACAATATAAACATTACAGCGCATTAGCATATTCTCCCACTCAAGTACGAGTTACTACAACTACTGAATATTAATGAAAATGTTCATTTCATGGCATATTGGTTGCTGATTTGATCTAATCTAGTGATATGAGATCTGTTGCATTGTTTATTTTATTTCTACATATTGCTAATTAGCAGAAATGGGAAAAATGCTCATTGTACGGCAGAATGAGAGGACTCAGGTTTATTCTCATGTAGGTCAGTGTAACTCTAATGTGTATCACTGAACATGTCAGTTAAAGTTACCACATTTTTCAGGTTGTATTTGACATCTGAGAGGCTGTCATGACTGACTATGGTTTCAGTGCCGTTAGCTCTCTCAGAACAGAGAACGTGCCTTATTTTTATTATTTAAACCCCTCAAACTAGTGCTACTAGTACTAGTGGTAAACAACACATTTCTATGGATTGTAATGATAAACTCATAGCGTACTTTACATGCATTTAATGAAAGACCATTAAACAGAGGTATTATCGTTAAGCACAAATGACTCAAAAATAACTCCAAAGGGATTAAATGACTTTGTTAAAGATTGACTACATCTGCCACAAAGCAGATTGGTATTGCTTTGTGTTTACTTTAAATCCTTAAAAGCAGTCTTCCACGAAATCTCTCAGCAACAAAGTAATACAAGGTCACGATTGATAATTTTTTTTTGCATAATTAGTGAATTATCAGCAGTACCTATATGACAAACTCACTCTGAAAGATAGCTTGTCTGCACTTTGCTCGCACATTAAGCTCATTTCTAGGTAGATTTGTCTCTAAAATGTGTTTTGGTGATTTCATATGGTACAGATGAGACGCACTGGTATACGCAGTTGTCCAGATCAGCACTTGTGTTCAGATTTTATAACGTCCTACGTCACTTCCTCTATATCTATTCAAAGAGGTGTGTACAGAGTTGATCATGTGACCAAATAAGCCCCGGGTTTATTTTGCACATGCCAGTTTAATAAAGCAAAAATCCTAAGAGCTAATATGCATTTACAGACTATTCACACTCCATTTGTTTCCCTCAGAATTTGCGCATTGTCAAACAAACGCTCACCACATCCTACATGGATCAGTCTTTTTTAAGCACACATTTTTTTCTCTGTGGCCCTTTACACTTGTAACCTGATTCTCCTAGACCATTTAAAACCAGGTGTGAATAGGGTGTTTGACCTTAGTAATTTTACGTTATGGCTAAACTATTTCAATATGTAGTCTACTGCTGACACGGGAGAAAAAAAGGGAGGCAGAAAAAACATTTGGTGGTGTAGGCTTATTTTGCTGTTATAATGCAGTGACTTGATTACTTAGAAATGCTTTTTTGCCAGCTTCTTTTTTTTTTTTTTTTTAACTCCCTTGCGTACATGTATGAGGCTTAACTTCACATGAGCACAATGCAACCAAAAATAAGTTCCATTTTGTGTTTTAAAGAAACCTTTTGTGTCTGTAACCAAGCTGTTCAGTGTCATTAGCTGTTTTTAAGGCTGCTTTTGTCTCCTGTTAAACTCACCACGAGCACAGATGGACCAGAAATGTCTTCTATGTGAAAGGAAACCTCTCAGTCTCCTCATTGTTACCATTATTTTTTACATGATTTTAATACTCCATAAAGAATAAAGGCAGTGCATGTAGTGCATGTTCACATTCAGTGTTTTCTAACTGGAGAAAAGAGGGTCCTTTAATGCTGAATCCCCTTCAGCGTGACAGATGGGAGACTCGGGAAAATATTATGCATAATGGGCATCTTCAGCACTTCTCCAGTGATCGTTTTCACACAACAAAAGGCCACACAAAGATTACTCAGCAGTGCTGCTCTAGTCTATTCTGGGCTTTATTGTGTTATTCTAATACAGCCCGGGCCTGTGACTCATGCAACGGTGAGTGAGCTGAGTTTGGCTGGAGTACTGGTAGTCTGTACTGTCTACACTCTCTGCTGGGCCTCAGCCAGGCCACCTGCTGTACAGTAGCAGGTTACCTACATTTTCTCTGCACTCAAACAAAAGAGGATGCCCTCTGTTGAACCGCAGGTATCGAATATTCACCCTCCTCTTTAAAATAACACACGTAGCACTTCGGCCCGCACAAGCGCTCTCAGAGATCGTTCAAGTTTTGAGAGCCGGCTGCCTCTCTGGTTGTATTTAGAAGTGACCTATAACATCTGCAGGAACACGATAAACAAAAAAGGAGTTTGCATCAAATAATCACATAACTGTACGTTTTTTCTGCCGCTGACAGTAAAAGCTGTGTCACTGTTTCACGATGCCACGGTTCACGGTGCGAATCCCACAGACGAATGAGTTTGAAGGGGTGTTTGAGTTCCAGTCTATAGCAGCAGTTTCTTTTTATAGTGTTCCACTATAAGTGCACACACTCTGGAGGGAGAAACCAGAGGAGTCAGTGTCCTAGTTGTTACCATCTTCAGGGAGACGGGAGTGTGTGTACGTGCATGCGCGGTGATACGGGTGTGTGTTGAGCGAAGAGAGCACGTATTTATTGTTGTGACATTTGTGACCCGTGCAGACCTGCAGACTCAGGCTGTTATTGAGGTAATTTCACAGTGAGAACAGATTTACTGAAGAAAAGATGGTAGGGTGTCCTGGTTAAAGCCACACTAAATATATCTGAAGTGTTACAGATGTCAAGGTTACGTAACAGCTTTTAAACAACTATAAATCAATGTCAAACGGACCATTTTCTGTGAAATGCATTGAAAGTTTTTTTTTTTTTTGACTTGGTGCTTGTTGGTCAGTCGAGCTGTGCTTCTATAGTGTTGGAGGATTGTTGGGATTTACTACAAATGTTGGATCTTGAAATTAAAAAACAAAAAATAGGTGTTTGTAATTATAAAACTAAGAAATTAATTCCTGCTATCAATAGAATTGGCTGCATTTTATCAGTAAGCTGTCATATTGTCATCCATTGGTGAAATGACAGGTCTTTAGGACAGGATATTGAAATGATCTGTATTTTTCTACTTCTTCATCAAAATGCATTGGTTTTAACTGTGATTTCTGCATTAGCTTGTAAGTGGTATTAGCACATATTTCAGTGAAATAGTAGCTAATGAGCTGATCAGCGCCACATAGTGAAACATCTAATCACAGCACAGTGGACTGTCATTCCCACTGATGCAGTCAGTGCTGAATATGGACGTATTATCATAATAAATCAGCGTTGCTTCTTCTTAAGCTGCAGTGACTCATCACTGACTCTAGTGTTACAGTGACGGCGCAGGCCAAAGCACGGTCCAACTGTGAACAACTCTGAAACTCATTGAAATGCTACAAATAGTTAATTTCAGCTTAATTATCATATATTTACTCAGATGTCTGTGTTAATATTGCAACATGGTCTCAGGAAAACATCCTTTAAGAAAATCTATAACAACAGTGAATACTAAACCTAAGCAGAGAAGAAACAGCAAAACCCTGCACAGATTTGTGTCTCTGTATCATTAGCCCAAATAGACCATTGTAGGGGTCATGTATTATTTGCATAATTAAATATGTCAAATGATTTCATTACTGAGCAGAGCTGTTTGCATTTATTTGAGCTGTTTTGTAAATATTGCAAAAATGGAGGGTCATTTGGAAAGATTTTTCAGTTTATAAGCTACACTTTATTTTACAATTAGATAATATAAGACTTATTTTATCTTACAGATACAGATTATTCATTTTCATATATCTTTTTTTTTTCAGGAAGTCTCTTGTAGCCATTGGAAAGGGTTAAAGAGCTTACCCCAGTTTTAGTTTTAGTCAAATAATATCCAGAACAAAACATCACAGCACTTCAGTCCTCTACAAAGCTGAGGAAAATGCTAATGCTAATCTGTAAAAACATGCATGCCTCATTTCCTAACTGTCTTTTGTTTTTCTAGGCTGTAATACTATCACATCCTTATGTCTTTTTCCTTGTACAATGAGGCCCAGATGTGGTTTTCCCTTCCAGTAGCTGATGATACTTACTGAGAAAAACTCCAACTATGATACATATTTTAATTACTTACATGCCTTTTTTCAACGGAGGCATAGGTTTACTCCATTCCCATTTTTCACCCTAACTGTCCTTGTCCTGTTTCTGTGTCTTTTCCAAACACACATACACACACTCACACAGTGTCCCTGAGTGAACGCAGTGTCAGACTGTCCGACAGTAGCAGCCGATGATGGACGGGGTTGAAGGAAGCATGAGGGTGAAGCAGGGCTTTAGAAGTGCTGAGCCTCGGAGATGAACATTAAACTTACACACACACACACACACACACACACACACACACACACACACACACACACACACACACACACACACAGCACCTGTTCATCAGCTTGTGTGTGAACGGCTGTGTGTACTTTACACAACAAACAGGTGGCCTGCTTACACTCCACTGTTCAGAGCACGAGACACAAACAGAGACACAGGGAAGCCTCCCGCACACATTAAGTGGTACAAAGCGACACAAAACTGCTGGCTGTGTGTGTGTATGTGTGTGTGTGTGTGTGTGTGTGTGCAGCACGCCAGTGATTAACGCTGTCACAGTAGAGCTGGAAAGACCAAGATGAAAGCAGGACAGTTCAGTTTAACCATAAACTATTATTAAATACGATTGTCCACAGTAAGTTGGATGAAACAGCAGACAAGGTGAAATGAATTAAAACTGCGTGATTTTAATTCAGGATGATTGTATAAATCAGAGTAATTGTTCTGTAAGTTAATCCTTTAAGCTAGGGGTGTCAAACATGAGGCCCGGAGGCCAAAACCGGCCCACCGAAGGGTCCAATGTGGCCCGCGGGATGAAGTTGTGAATGAAGTCATTTTAGTTCAAGTGTCAGATACAAACCAATGTGATCTCAAGTAAAAAATAATAATATATAAATAATGACAAATACTAATTTTCTTCTTGGACTAATGCGAAAAAAATAACATTGCACTATGAAAACATTTTTATTCAAAACTATCCTTTAACAGTAAAATGTCTGAAGAAAATTGTGTGCAATTTTAACACTGTTATGCCTTTTACTAAATGGTTTGTGTCTTTTTAGATCCACTGGGATCTGTGAGTTTTGTAACTAATAAGCTGAGATGTACTTACAGTAAAAGTTACTACATTTTAATAATATTCTTCCTGTTACCAAATGTTTGTGTAACATTGTGTTCAAGCAAAGTTGAAGCATGATTTTGTTAAAATTTCACTTATTTTTTTACAAAACGTACATTTTTTTCAGATTATTCACACCTTTTTTTTGAGAGGATAGTTTGGAAAGGTTAATATTTCTTATTGCACTAAAAAAGAAAGAGGAAAAGTCTTTTTTTTTTTTTTTTTTTACAAGGTATTATGCTGTTATTTTGCTGGTCCGTTCCACTTGACATCAAATTGGGCTGAATATGGACCTGAACTAAAATGAGTTTGACCCCCCTGCTTTAAGCGCTAACATGGTATTATTACGATAAGCAACCTACAGTAACTGACTGAACTAGTTAGAATGATCGGAATGACTAGTTTCTTCTTTTATCTGGAACTTTCACACAATGAAACGATGTATTCCAAGAGACAAGATTTCACTTTACTTTCCTTCAAAATAAAAGCGTTCAGATTCCAAATGAGTGATGACAATTTCATAATGATTTTCAAAGATATTCCAAAATAGTTAGTTATGCAAAGTAGTCATAGCTGTATTTACTTCATGTAAACTGAAGATTATTAACATCTGAGTCTGACCGGCAGTGGCATTGAGAAGAATTTTTAAATGAAAAAAGACTAAATAAATAAACTATGACTAAAAAAAAAAAAAAAAAAAAGAACATTTCTTCCATGTTTAGTGAATTTTGTGAAGGATCTGTACTCAAAGCCAGCTGGATCATGTTTGCTGCCAGGAATGTTGTTGTCTTGCGAGGCAACATGATTATAGTTTTTCAGGATCCCAAACTGAACTGATGCACACAAACTCTGTAGATCATGAGACAATAAAGCAGATAGATGCTCTCCGATGGTGGAAACATCATCAAATCTGTATTAGGAGACATATTGATATTTTATATCATACATGTAGAAATGAATAGAAATAAAAATCATAGATAGAACAGAATTAGAATGTAATTTCATATTTTATCTCCTGTAAATTAAAACAAGCAAATGCATAATTATACTATGTGTCTGATGGAAGCAAAGGGGAGAGAATAAAAAGAATAAAACAGTGAATAAAACTCCAGATCCATGTATTGATTCCAACCTCATACATGGATAAGTTACAGGTTTATTTTGGAATACATGTGGTACAGTGTTGGTTTTACAGATAAATTACAACTGATGTCATGGACCTACACCAGAGCATGTTATGAATCATTAAATGTAGAAGAGACGTAACTTATTTCGTTCGCTGTCTCTGTGGGCTGCATGATTAATCGATTTTAAATTGAAATCAGATTATTTAATTAGGACAGTGTTCAAAAAAGGGTAATTGTCAGATTGAATTTCATCTCTCTCGTGTCTCCAGGCTACCATAGGCTCCTCCTCCTATCTCCGAGAGCAGTCTCCACAGTCTTTGGTCTCCACACACCAGTAAAAAAAAAAAAAAAAAAAAAAGATGTTTGCTAAGGAAAGTGAGAGGTTTTGTGGCTAAAAATATCAAGAGCAACTTGGTTGTGTGGTACGGCTTCAAAGTTTCTGCTGAAACCAAACCATTCCTGTATCTGTCAAAGATAGCAGCACAACCAAATAATGTCAGCACCTTTAACTTCATCACACGCCAGAGTGGGAGTTGCATTGCGAGGTGCACAGGAAAACATATGCAAACTTCTGTTACTTTCATATACTGCAATAAAAGGGGTTCTAAAAACAAGATAAAAACACTAAATGTGAGGAAAAAGATACTCAAAACGGGTGAAATGTCTCTCCATAAGTAAGTTTCTTTGGGCTTTTCCTTTCAGGCGACGCCACAGTGAATCACATTCGTATACAGGTCCTCGAATTACGAACAAGTTCTGATCCTACACTGTCGATGTAACCCAAATTTCCACATAAGTCTGAATTAACCCTTTAGTACGCCTAAATACCCCCTAAATCTCTAAATAACTATCCAAATACATGTATTATACTTCATATTAATAAAATAAAGTAAAAAATAAGATACTGCACTTACTGTATGTACAGTATACAGTACATATGTGCCAAAATGTAGCCAAAATGGCTAAAAGAATCAAGAGATTAAACAAAAAAATGAACAAAGCAATCAAGAAATTCACCAAAAAATTCATGAAATTAACAGACAATGAATGGAATAAACAGAAAATGAACAAAACAATTTAGAGAATGAACAAAATAACTACAAAATGAGCCAAATTATCAACAAAATGGCTGAAAAAAAATGAACAAAATAATCAAGAACATGGACAGAAATGAAATAAATTAACTAAAAATGAACAAAACAATAAAAAAAATTCACCCAAAAAATTCATGAAATTAACAGACAATGAATGGAATAAACAGAAAATGAACAAAACAATTTAGAGAGTGAACAAAATAACTACAAAATGAGCCAAATTATCAACAAAATGGCTAAAAAAAAAAGAAAATAATCAAGAACATGGACAGAAATGAAATAAATTAACTAAAAATGAACAAAACAATAAAAAAAATTCACCCAAAAAATTCATGAAATTAACAGACAATGAATGGAATAAACAGAAAATGAACAAAACAATTTAGAGAGTGAACAAAATAACTACAAAATGAGCCAAATTATCAACAAAATGGCTAAAAAAAAAATGAAAATAATCAAGAACATGGACAGAAATGAAATAAATCAACTAAAAATGAACAAAAATAATCAACGGTCCTAATCAACTTAATACAAAAATTCCAGTGACACATTTTTTCGGTTCCAACCCTGAAGTTATGAAATAAAGTTATAAGAATAATATTTATAATAATAATATTTAGAGCTATCATCAGTAACACTGAGCACATAACATGGGCTCATGGGTTTCGTCATTACCATGCCTAAGATTTTTTTCCACATTGTATGAAAACAAATAAAATCTTTTACAGAACGGTTGGCATTTCTGTAAAAGAGCTGCACACATCCAGATGCTCAGTGTTTCTATTGTCATCCCTCACTGTCAGTGCTTTGGTCCAAGAAGCAGAAAGCACCCAGAATGTGAACGCAGGGATGAAAATGTTGAGGATGACGATGCGAATGTTGTACTTTTTTGGATCCACAGTGCAGTGATTTGCTTAAGAACTATAATATAATGTATTAACTTTGGAAACATGGCCGTTATAACTCATAATGATTGAAAAAAAGATGACCATAGAAGTTTTAAGATTGATTTGACTCTGTGAATTTCGAGGCAGGTTTGAGAATTTTTGTGATTTAATGTTTACGGATTTTCCTTTTTTGTGATAGTTTTGGTTTTCCTTTCTGATATTTGGGTGCACAAACCAAAATATGTTTGGAAGCACTTTGGGTCTATTTTAAAGATAAATATTAGTGAGATGAAAAAAAAAAATCTGCATGTAACAAGATCAAAAGGACACAAAAAATAAGCACTGCAATTATTTGGAATATATTTTTATTCTCTCACAAGTACATTTTGAGAATTGCACTAATTATAGAAGGGGCAGTGGTTAAAAAAATGGACACTGTTACAAAACAATATGCGTTTAAATGGGCAGGTTCTGTGTGTAACGTAAATGGACACAAGAAACCTGGAATGAGACTGAGATTCATGAAAAACCCACATGGCTGGATTAGAAAAACTGGACTGGCAAATTTAATGCAGTGTATTTATTTATAGTGGCATATAAGACCATTAACAGACATGTTTTTAGATAAAATACACTGACACCTAGGTAGCTTTTTCTGGCCCAATTTTGGCCCCAATATTTGATTAAAATATAATAATCTATTAATTTTGGGATGACTCAGAGCAAGAGTATAATTTTGTTGCATTTATCTGAGGTCATCATCAGGTACATCCATATGTCCAGATTTGTCTCTTATTATTGGGTCTAAAAAGTAGATACTAAAATAAACCCAGTTTCATTGAAGCAACCATTTGACTCTGTATCCTCTATGTTGTCAGTTGTCTTTTACACTAAATTGCCTTTGCACAGTGAGATGTTCCATGTCATAAAGTAAATCTGTTTCTCTGCAGTCTTATTTCCATTTGTGGGTTTTTTTCTCTTCGGTTTGATACAGGTCTGCTGCTCAGGAAAGTGCTTCGTAAATAGATGTTTTTCCAGATGAATGGGTTTTGGCTCGGGGCCTGCTAATATTACTTATTTATGACAGTGTTCTGCTTTAGATTGCTGATGTCTGCCAGATTTACCGTCTTTCAAACAGCTGAGGTTTATTTAATGTCTGATGTCTGGTAGTTTGTTGTCGTTTATCAGAGCTGTGGGGGTAAAGTCAGCATGTACCAGCTGTGGAAACACAACCTGATCGATTTGTTGGTCATGCATGAAGAGTCCAAAAAGGTGTAAAGACTCCAGGTTTGTTGCCTGGTTGTCACAACATTCTAATACCATGCTGGCATTGGGTCTGGCCAAGCATAGTGACAAAACCTGGTTCTCAAATATAAAAAAAAGTGCGTGTTTCAAATTTGAAGTATTCGCCTCCTTCAAAAGTCTCAGTCTGCTATTGGTTGAAGCCAGAAAAGGCGTTGT
>JAPSES010000144.1:524699-537319 GCA_029822895.1 Maxillicosta whitleyi | reverse complement strand
TACATGTGAAAATGATAAACTGAAGCAGAATATTGTTAAAATTACACTGATTTTTTCAGTTTGTTCATATTATTCACGTTGTTTTAAAGTATAGTTTGTAGATGTAAACATTTTCATAACATAATTTTACTTTTTTCACTGTAAAACATTTTTTTTTAAAGTTTGCAGTTGACATTATTTATATATTATTATGTTATTATTTTACTTCAGATCCAATTTGGCTGAATGTGGAACTGAACTAAAATGAGTTTGACCCCCCCTGATCTAGAGCATCTGGTAAAGATTCTTCACTGTGTCGCGGTTATAAAACACATTATGGAATCAGATTTATCAATAGAATCAAATGAAACGTCTTAAATAGAGAAAGGAGAATGAAACTCCCTGAAGCAAAGACACCTCTAAAGTTATTTGTGTGATGATGAAGTGTCTTTTTATTACAGTCAAAACAGCCTCACCAAAAGAACCAGACTGTCCTGTCGAAGCAAAAACACTGTCCTGAGGGTAAACACATTTGACTTGGCATAGTTTCTTAAAACCTGAGTAAAAGCCTGCTCACATTCAGGCTATAATGGGTCTGAACACTACAAACAAGTAATGGAAACAGTTTAGCTCAGTATTAGAACCTCATCCCTCATGAAAATCAACACAAGCTTAGTTTTCTTTTTAATTCAACCTCACCCTGAGTTTTTCACATTCTTGGAAACTCCTTTTTTTTTGTATAAAATATTTTGTGAAGATTTGTGCCTGTTTGTCTGATTCAGTTCAGTTTGTTTTTAAGGTCATTTGTTGACAGAAGAAAATAATAGAATACAGAAGTAGTGAAAATGGGAGTGCTACTCCACTCAGTGCAACGCTATGTATATGAAAACAACACGCTATGTCAGAAAATAAGAACAGAGTGAATATAAAACTACAAAAAGAAACTACAATATAAAACTGTACACAAAGTAAAATAAGAATAGAACTAAAGGTATAAAATATTAATACACACAATATTAACAATATTAACAGTACAGGTAGTCCTCGGGTCAGAGACCTGCACAGGTTCAGGTACGCACGGGTGAACCGTAAAATTAACAAACGGGTGAAAAATGTTGCGCTGTGTCGGATGTTGGCTCGGGTCAGAACAACCAGAACACGGGTCTAATCTGTGGTTTACAAACGCCTACAAAACATAAATATTGTACTAATATAAAAGTCTATGTTGCAGTGAAATGTAAACAACTTTTTCCAAAATAAAAAGTAAAATCAGATATATGATTTTGTCTGTACGTGCGCATTCCCAGGAATCATCACAGGTACGGTTCGGGTGTCAGGTTTATTTATAGCGGTTCGGCTCGGGTGCGGAACCAAAATTTAAATTCTGTCGGTTAACAGTTTTGGTTCGGTATGAAGTATGACGGGTTCAGGTGGGTGCGGTTTGTGAAAATTTGACCCGTGCAGGACTCTGCCTCAGGTTACGAATGAGTTCTGTTCCTACGCTGTCGACGTAACACGAATTTCCACGTAAGTACAGTAATGGTGGACAAGACTCCGGTGTCGCAAAGTCGAAATAATGTAAGTCGGGTACGTCGTAACCTGAGGACTACCTGTATATATATATATATATATATATATATATATACACATACACACACACACACACACACACTCACACATATATCTGATAGCTGACTCCATTTCTAGGCTGATTAAGGATTGACTGTGCCAAAAAAACTGGCATGACATACAATGTGATTCCATGAGATCAGCAAAAAAAAAAAAAAATTGTTGAATTTGGCATTTCCATAAACATTTTCTCATACAAAACGTCAAAAATGTGCATTAATATATTTATGGAAATAAACTTTTTGAGAAAGAAACCATTAACTATGAAGAAAAGGATGATTTTTTTTTTTACAATTATATAATTAAATCTTTAAAATTACATTTTTGCTGTTGCTTCAGTGAGTTTATTTCTTGTTTATCACAGTTTTCCACAGCGTCATTGGGTTTTATGACATGGTTTGACATTATATAACCTTCTATATGGGTCCTAATGGGACTAAAGTTCATTGACTGGCTGAAACTGTTCTAGTTTTGCAGGAAACACTATACGCCGTACACTGATCGCATCGTTCTGGTTAAACTGTCATATTTATCAAACTAAATCCAAACTCTTTTCTTTCTAAAAACACACTGACATTTGCTCCGTTGTTAAATATCTGCAGAGCTGTCCCATCTCTCATGAAATCCACTTTTAAACTCACACAACATCCATCCACTGTTTTCAACTTCTCGTCCCTTTTGGCCATCACCCTCCCCCAGCTGTCCCTGCCTCCTTTTCTCTTTTTTTATCTGCCGTTCTTGTTGTTTGAATTGTCTGTCTGGCTCCATTAGACTAAGCAAACAGAGATGCTACACTGTTCCTGCCTGTTATAAATATTTATGATGCGTCTCCTCATTCACCCCCCCACCCCACCCCACCACCCCCAACAATCCTCTTCCCCTTTTCCCGTCTCCCTCACATCATCTCTTCTCTTTTTTTCTGTTCCTTCCTTTTTTCTGAGGAAATGAAGGAACCCACTGACAGAAAATAAGAAAGAGAAGTCGTGCGGTTAAAAAAAACCTGTGATCTCACTTCCCGTTACAGTGTCAATAACTCAAATAGGTCATGGAAGACGATGTTGGTCACTCTTACCTTTAAATCCCCCCATTTCTGTAGAAGTGAAACAGAAAAAAACACCAGTCAGTATTTTTGTACGTATATGCATCTCAGTTTCTAAAGATTGAATTCTGGATTACGGAGAAAATTCTATTGAATCGTTCTACTTTCATTTGGTATTTCATAGTCCATTATAACGTTATGTTACTTGTTTAGTTTTTATTTTACTTTCTACTACGTGCTTTTTTTTTTTGTCTTCCTCTTCTACGTCGTGTGAAAATAACATGTGAAATGATATAATAATGTGTTAATAATTTCACATATAAGTCGCTCCAGAGTATAAGCTGCACCCCCGGAAAAACTATGAAAAAAATGGGACTTATAACCCGGAAAATACGGTAATATGATAAAAAAAAATGTCAATTTAAAAGCCAGAGACAGAATTGATGACACATTTCCTTTGGTATAGTCCGGGAAAGGTTTTCAAATGTGAACGCGCCAAACATACTGCATGCTTCGTACCTACTCCATGTTCTAAATATGCACCAAATCACTGAAGTAAATTCCTCTTCGTGTGAACCGTTTACTTACATGGCACGTGATTCCCATTCTTATATTTTCATTAACACTAGAACTCACCAGGAGTAATCAGCATCAGGGTCTGGGTGGGAGTCCAGGGTCCCTGCCCGCCCCCTGTGTACGCACATACTCGAAAAGTCACATTGGACAGGGGGAGGGACAAGTTGATTGACAGCTCTGAGTTCAGTCCAGTGTCCACAACAACCTGCGAAGTAGAACAAAGAACAAATGAGGCTATGTTTTTGTGTGCATATGTATGAACACAGATATCACAGACATCACACACGTTTAAACAGGGGATGAGATCATGAGAAAGAAAACTAAATATTATGTTTGATTATTATTATTACATTACATTTGGCTGACGCTTTTATCCAAAGCGACTTACAAGGTATATAGGCGTGTATAGCGTAAAGGGCCTTGCCCAAGGCCTCACCTGGGATTCGAACTGGCAACCTTCCGCACCAAAGTCTGCCACTAAGCTATCCAGTCGCAGTTTGATAAATGCCAAACACATTAACTTGCCGTAAATTACATATGCACATATATTTAACTCTTCTTAAGTGATTTATTGCCATTTATTTATAATATTACCCTCTGTGCTTTGTCTTATTTCAGTGAAAACTGCATTTTTCTGCATTTAATTGACTAATTATGCAGATATTCATAAAAGCTCAGATAAAAAATTGAGGGTTATTGTATCAAAAATGCAGAAAACTCAATATAAAGTGTCATTGATCCAACTCCATGGGTTTTACTGGTCAATCAGTGTTGTAGAAGATGATGGTGTTTCCATGGTAACTACGGAGCCTCTGAACATCCAAATGGGTCATATTTGATGACCATGAAAAGATGACAAATTGTATTTTACACCAATTATTTACTTGTATTGATCAGACTACAGGTATTAAACATTTTAGATCAGTTGATGCTTTTGGTTGCTGGTGGATGTTCACGTGTTTATAGGTTGAATTGAAGTTATCACACAATTTTAGGACATGCAACTGCAGCCATTAAGCAAGAAATCTGCCACTAGGGTAAGGACACTTTATTTGGCTATATTACATACAGCTAAATTTAAGTCTAATCAGTGAAGAATGACTAAAAAAACCTGCAAAAATACCATTTAAGCAACTTCTACCTATTATAGACAATGAAAACACAACTATTAAACAAACTTGTTAACCTGAGAAGCCGTGCATGTGGTCTCACTTAAAATAAAATAAAATAATATTATTCCCTTGGGTGATATTATGTAAAACACTGCTTTCCTTTGTTACTGGGGTAAAATTTAGTTCAGTATAAGCTGTAATATCTTATCAAGACAGCATCAGGTACATTTTCTCCAAATGAGATTGTATTTCTGATATAAAACATGTTTGACAGGATTATTTTTCTTCTCAGAAACAGCCTTATTTCCAGGAAATAAAGATTTTTTTCCACTTTGTTTTTTCTACTGTAGCCTATAGTCCTAATATTGTGAGCACCAGGATGGAAATACACAATTATTTTTCTGCAATCATCATCAGATTGAGTATATAATCACAAAATAAGGCTGTAATTTAAAGGTTTATCACATGACACATTAGATAGAAGTTCTGTTTTTATTTGACCCTTGTTTTGATTTGACTGTGGTTTAACCCTGTAACGCCCTGTGAGGCAACGGTGTTGTGATACAATTGAACTGAACTGAATTGAAGACATGTAAAATTAAATTTACAATGTCTTTTTTCATCATTTTGAAGATTTTCAATTTTTTTTGTACACTGGTTCACATGGAATTCAGTAATCTGTGCATTTATTATATTTTATTATATATTTTTAATAAATAAACTGTAAATGTGCAGCTGTGGTAGTACTTGTTCAGACAAATGGATGTTACTGCTGTTACACTGATGCTAAAAAGCAGATGTAGATCTACTCTTCCACAAGCCGATTATGAATTAATGAGTGATTCTTTAAAGAATTGGGCCGATAAGTAGAAATGATTACGACCTGGGTATGAACAGAACGTTCTAACACACTCTATAGTTTTGTTTGTGCGTCTCAGACTGACCTGTGGCTGAACAGGCGTACTGTACTCCACCATATAACCCTGCAGTTCTCCGTTCGTGTTCCCAGGAGGCAGCTCCCATGCCATCAGCACCTCCGTCCCATTTAACACAGCCGTCACGTTCACCGGTGGGTTTTCAGGCACTGAAACACAAAATACAGAACTGAAGACATTTCACTTTTGACACAGCTCCATGTGTTTTTATTAGAAGTTCAGGAGGCTAAAGGCTTCAAGGAGCCAGTGGGCTGTAGGTTAGTCAGGCGGGTGCTGTTTTGACAGCCTGCTGCCTCCAGGGTGTGGGTACCAACAACAGCTGGAGGGTGAAAACATCAGAATGTAGAGAATTCATCTTTATTAGGACAAAAAAGGCAGGGGCGATTAGTTCAGGAGCTGCTGCATGGCTGAGTGAATACATTCCCTTCTATCCTCTTCCTTTTTCTTTTGCTGTCCCATGGAGAAGGGAGTAAAAACAGGCAGCAAAAACACAGCGGAGGAAAAACCTAACTGAATAACACGCTAGAAATAGTCTGAGGAATCTGTGTTTGTGTGTGATAATCCTTTTTGCATAGAAACCACTGGCTTATTTCTGTTCGCACAGTTTGAGTCGTGTCACTCTTTGTCACTTTTTGCTCAAAAAGTCACACAAACTTGCTGGACATCCACCCACCCACACCCACACCCACACTAACACCCCCCCACACTCACTTACTAAATCAGAGTGAGTTTGGGAAACACAGCCCAGCCTATGGATGATGTTATCAGGAAGCATTTGGCGGCTGATTGTTTCCACATGTGGTCCCTGTTCTGCCTGCCAGCAGCAACAAAAACAACCTCAGAGTCAAGTTCGTCTCCACCTATGCTCCGTCATCCATCGCTCTCTCTCTCTCCTTCTGCCTCCTTCTCCTCCTCTTCTTTGCCTACACAGTCCCCTTTTTCTTTTTTCTCCTTCCTCCATCATGTCTTTCTTTCTCCTTGCTTCTAGTCCTACATGATTACATCTTCTCCCTCGCTGCCCTCGCCGTGGTAATGCTTTGTTTTTTTTAGTTCAACTGAAAAGAGATGTTCATTGACGTAAAATGTTAGGTGGGGAAAAACAGCCTGGGTTGAAAAAAAAAACAAAAACCCTGGCAGTAGAGTTTGGATAGTTTCAAAAGGAATGCAACAAAACAAATTCAGTGCTGGTGCTGAAGTTGAAGAGAACAAAACACTTCACACTATGCTTTTGTGTTCCACATAAAAGCAGACCGGGTTCGGAGCGAGCCTGAGAAAACAACACTTTCCAGCCACAATTAGTCCAGAACAGTGAGACGTTCACATCTGCATCCACGACAGACTACTGTTACACATCCTGTTGTCTGCTACTATTGATGAAGCCGAGTCAGATAACCACACTTGGAAACGTTTACAGATCATATGGAGGACTTTTCCTCTTGTCCCCTCCGTCTGTTTGTGGGTCAACACGTGGAAGGAAAGAGGTCATTTTTAAGCCAAACACTGAGTCACAGCGCTGGGATCAGGAGTCTGTTTTTCTTAAATGAAAACAAACTCAGCACTACAAAAGAAACATGGATCCCAGATCAGTCGCAGTGCAAATGTTAGTGTCATCAGAAATGTCACAACGTTGACGGACATCCACCTCATTCCAGTTTTTATGGAGGAACAGTCTGTTGTCTGTTTCACAGTTGTTTAATGAGTGTGGTTGCATTTTTTTTTTTTTTTTTTTGCTGGCGATGGTATTAAACAGGATTAAATGTGACACATGTGTGAGTCACTTCCATTAAAATGATGACTTTAGGGTACAGACAGATACAGTTTATCAAATGTGCATGTGAAGTCTCTTAGTGGCCTTTCCAGTATAAGGAGTGTGTCAAAAGTACACAATAGTAGTTGTAAATATCTTAAAACCACACCAGATGTGACTACACCAAAGACAAAGTAAAAGAAGTGACTGAAGACACTGTGATGTCACCCACTGGGTTAAACACTGACTTTATGAAGCTTCCAGGTCCAAAATTTCATCTTCATCATGTTTTTTTTTTCAGAAGGCAAAGGGGACAGCATTTACAGAAGAATGTGGAGAGCAGGGGGTGAAACTTATAGGCTAATGCTAATTTACTGAAAACAAAGACCACACCCGTTTACACCCTTATGTTAAATTCCACCAAGAAATTCCAGATTCTTAAGGAATGTTAACACAGTTGTGTTTCAAAACAATAATGTGAACTCCGTGTTATGTATAAACACATTAATTACTGTGAGCTGGTCTAATTAGCAGGCTAGCTGACATATCATATAATCCAATACAATTAACGCTAGCATTAACCAAAGTACATTATGGTAACAGAGAAGGTATGATGTGCCTGAAAACTTCATTAAATGTTTGTCTTGTTTATGTAACTTATTATCCATATTTACAGTTGAGATGTCTGCGGGGAAAATCTTCATACGACACAGGTAACATCCACCTGTCAACTTAAATGCTCTGAGATCCAGCATTTTTTTCCCTTTTTAATTTTAAATTAAATTAATTTTAATTTAATTAAATTTTAATTCCCTTCCAGCATATTGTAACGCAAGTAGTCTGAGAGAAAACACGCGTTCTAACCCATTCTTTTGCCAATTACAGGTGTTTTCAGACAGGTAGGTGGGTTAAATACATGATTGACAGCTGCAATTACCAATCGTTGTTCAGATCCTGTCAGACATGAATCCACTGATTTACTGGCTCGATACAGAATCTTAGAGAAGTGGTTTAACCTCACAGCACCAGCTAGTCTAACTTTACAAATAGGCTTTTTGTTTGGACTGAGAGGAGACACATGCATGGGGATAAATGTGCTTTTAGCTGTTTTCTGCTGCTTTGACACAACGTAAAAAAAATAAGCTGTGCACTTTTGTCACTGAAAGGAAAGTTAACTACAGAGACCACGGCTGGAAAAATGTTTATTTATGCTGTGGAGTTCAATAATTTACCCTGTGATTTGTAATGAGGATTTATTCATTTTTGTAGCCTCTAGTGGCCACATGAAGAACTGCAGGTTTTGGAGATTGCCAGTGGGACTATGATTGGTCTCTGTTGCTCATTTTGTTTATTTAGTTTTTGCTAGCTGCATTTCTGGGTTATTTTAAGAAGAAGGAAAATGGGTTTACCAAATGCATATGTAAAACATAATCTCATTGCAGCTTTAGGATTAGAAGGGCAACATGGGTCGACTCGCTTCCTCTCCCACCGACCATGGCTTCACCCCCTCCTTTTCCATCTCCTTCTCTTCTCTCATCCTCAAGGGAAAAAAGTGGGCTTTGGGAAAATAGCTAAATGAGTGTTTTCTCAAAGCGCCCCCTTCCCCTGTTCGCCTGCTCTTCCATCCATTCCTTGCCTGCTCCCACCATCAAGCTACTTTTTTTTCCCACAGTGCCTCGCTGTGTAGAGAAATCACAGGTCACGTGAGGTCAAAAAAATGAAAGATGAAGGAGTGTAGTTGGAAAACAGGAATGAAAGAGAAAAAACTTGTTCGGCTTGTTTGGAGAAGCGGGAAATAAATTCCTCTGCAGTGTTTGGAGGATTTGAGGTGGAAAAAATTGTTGCAGGGAAATAAGAGAATAAGCTTTTCCCAGTTTACTTGAGTCTGAGAAAGGATGGGAACAAAAAAAAAAGAGTTGGCAGAAAAAGAGCCTGTTATGAAAGTGAAAAACGTGGAGGAATTAAGGAGGAGACGGAGGAGCGGCGAACGGTGACGGCTGTGCCAGGACGACACATGTAAGAGACAGTGCAGCACATATCTGCACAATTTATTAATGAGAAACAAATGGAGCTCAACGAAGAAAAGAGCCTCATGAGACTTTTGTCAAAGAGGTGGAAAATAGCCTGGTCTACCTCTGCTCTTCAGCTGTTCAGCCTCCTGAACTATCTCTGACCACCACATGAATATTATTATTATTATGTGTTTTCTGTTCTCTGACTCATAAGGACAAGTGCAAAGAAAGAAGCCAGAGGAATAATGAAGCTATTCTGTTGTACAGGAAGTTAAACAACTTGGCAAAACTGTGGATTTTTCCACTGAAATGAAACAAAGGTTACTTTGGTTTTATTTAAATGGAGAAATGAATCTTGCCTGAAGCCGGTGGATCTGAAAACTAGTACGTTTTGTACATTTTAAGGAGAGTCACTTCTTCCCTTTTTTTTTTTTTTATGTCCATGAGAATTGCTGTGTTAAAGTGTTTCACATTCTAAGCAGCTTCCATTATGGAAAGCCCCCATCATCCATCCAATGGCATATCTCTCCTTTTAGTATATATACACTATTTCCATTCCAATTCATCCAGGGATAGAGGGAGCATGAGCTGGCATGGAAAATCCCACCTCCGTTTCAAACACGCAGCAGCTTAGCGTTACAGTTTGGACAGTGTACTGCGATCCTAAGTGAAGCCTTTCACAGCGTCCACCCTCCCTCCGTCTCCACCCACTAACGTCTTCAGCCCTCGTCCACCTTCCACCTCAACAGTTTACATTTTCACAGAGGTACAGTGAGTCGCGGCTGGCATTCGTCATAAACACAGACGAAGTTTAAGGGGAGCAGGAAGTAATATTATGACTAACTGTGCACCGTAACCTGATTCTCTCTGCTCCTTGTCTTAATAAACTCTGTTACCGATAAGTCTTGACTCACTCAAAATAAAGCAGAAACTGAGTCTTCGGGCTTGGATCTGCAGCGAATTAAAATTCACCGCAAAATGTGTCTGGAGGCAAAAAGTAGTTTCTTTCATTAAGCTGAACTCCAGGAACCACTGGAGGTGAGTTTTGGAAGTTGCTTGATTTCTAGGCAGGACTGGGAGTAATTAAAAGAGACAACGTAGATGACAGGCAGGCCCCGCAATTATCAGCCCACGCATCTTCATGACTGCTCTCTTATTCCACTATTAAAAACCAAGGGGCAAGGACCTTGGCAGAAATAAAGACAAAGTGTACACATCTTAAAGTTGTAATACGGCCATTACATGCAGTTCCAAAAAGCCCTGCCTCCCACACTGGACTTCTTAATAGTCAATAGTTTTTTTTCCAGATCTCATTCATGTTATTTAAACCCATAATAAGTGATCTGGCCCATTTATAATGTTTCCTCCAGTAATCAGATCCCAGGTCAAATAGAAGCTATAATGCCTGCAGGGCTGGACTTTGATTGACAGGTCTGTGTCACAGCTGGCTGACCTGCTAAACTGTGCTCTGAGAGTTTTGGTTTATTTAATAAAACACACTTTGTCCTGACAAACAGTTGTGCTTAATAGGTTCCACGAACAAGACTAAAATGACACTGGTTTGTAGAGTTTGATGAAGTTTCCCATTTGACAGAGTCAGTGAGATAACGCTTAACACAAGGGCGTCAAACATGAGGCCCGTGGCCCAAAACCGGACCACTTAAGGTTCTGATCTGGCCTGTTGGATGAATTTACAAAATGCAAACATTACACTCAAGATACTAACAATATAGCAACTGGGTAGCTTAGTGGTTTACACCATTGACTTAGGTATGGAAGACAGCTGGTTCAAGACCCAGGTGGACCCTTGGGAAAGGTCCTTTATGTTATGTGTCAGGAAGGGCATCCGACATAAAAATCTGTGTCAAATCAACATGCGAATGTGATTCGTGTTTTGACCTTGGTAGGGAAATGCTGAAAGCATTTTAGTTTTAGTTCAGGGGCCACATTCAGCCCAGTATGATCTCAAGTCAAATAATAGTATAATGACACCTTCTGGTTTTCTTGATTTAATGTGAAAATGTAATATCCTCCTGACACCCATTTTTGTCCTCTGAAGGGGACAAAAGTTTCACGGTTTTGCAGTCCACTGCAAAGGACATTCCATAAAAAATAAATAAAAATAAAAAACTGTTACATTATGCAGTTTTTGATCAAGACGGTTGTTTAATGCAAAAAAAGCTAAAACTTTCACTTTGCTGGGTGTCAGGAGGATATTACATTATGACTATAATGAGTGACAAACCCAGTTTTTTATTTGTTTCAGTGCATATTTATTTACTATATGTATTTATTTTCTGAAGTTCTTGGACTTCATCTAGAATGTGTGAAAACACTTAGACATGCGTTGAAATGCTATTAAATGAGATAAGAAGGGCTTATTTGTGCCTGGTTGCAGGCAGCAGCATTCGTCCTGTTCTGATTCCATTCCACAGCGGAGCAGAGTTGGACTTGAACCGTAACCGGCAGATAACACAGCGTGACCTTGACACACTTTAGAGAATGTGATCCTACACTCAGCCACACAAGACGTGCAGGTTGAAAACAAACATCTCCTCACTTAAGAGGCCCTCACCTCCTTCTTTGGTGCGTAGCTCCACCCAGGGTGACCAGTCTGATGGGCCTTGGCTGCTGTGACATGAAACCCTCACAGCGTAGAGGCTGTGGGGCTCCAGGTCCCCGATGAGGTGGGTGGCCGGTGGGATGTTCACGTTCTGGTTGTGGATCATCGTATCAGGACCAGATGTGAAGGACTCTCCTGAACGTTTAGCCTGCAATGTTTACAGAATAAAAACAGATCAACTGGCTGTAGCCTCTTTAGCCCAGTTGCCTCCATCATGTCGTGAATCATTTGATCAAATAACAGACCAATGAGACAAACGTTGCAACGCTAAACTAACACTAAGCAGATCCAACAGTGCAACTGTTATTTCTCTACTAAAACTCACTGAACGAGACAAAGAAGAGCAAAAATAAAGGTCGCATTATGAAGTGATGGTTATGAGTTTTGTCTTACTTTTGCTGATTTCTGATCATAACTTGGTTTTATTTGAAGGAAGCTTCTGCTTTCAAGTAATCTATTGCTTTGTGTTACATTGAAATGATTCCTACTGGAAACAAATGGCCCAGGTCTTAACAGGTTAAACTTGGAGTATTTTCAGAGTTTTGGGGTTTTTAATTTCTTTCATTTTATAGAAAGAGTTTGTTCAGAGCAGCTAGCATTAGTTTAGCATTCATTTTATTTTTAAAATGTATTTATTTTTCAAGTATTGTGAAGAAATATTTAATTTATAGAAGCTGAAAAAGACTGATTAAAAGTTGAATGTGATCAAATATGTAAGATTCATACTTCACTTTATATGTTATGTAAGTTTGTATGTTTTGTTTTTTGATTTGGTCGTTTGTTGATGCTACCTAACATTTCTAAGCTAACTGTAGCTTGTGTTGCACAGCAATTGGAGGAAAATGTTGGGAAAAAAAAAAAAAATCTATCTATCTATCTATATATCTATATCTATATCTATATATATATATATATATATATGTGTGTGTGTGTGTGTGTGTGTGTGTGTGTGTGTGTTGTTGAGCTTT
>JAPSES010000144.1:496321-510522 GCA_029822895.1 Maxillicosta whitleyi | reverse complement strand
AATGAGTTTAATTAATACAACCAGAGGAGCTGCATGTGGATGGGAGAAGTGCGGAAAATGCTGGAAAACTCTGATCGTGATTAAAAAAAATATTCACGATCACAATTTACATTAATCTAATGGCGATTAATGCGTTAATATTCCCAACCATACTTAAATATACTCAATAATGTCACATCTCACTTTGTTGCTCAATGATCACAGTTTTTCAGATGAGTTCTAACAAAGTTCAAATGTTTGTAAGAGATTTATTCATGAGTTATGACCTGTTTTCTCTGTTTACCGACATTGTACATTTATTCTTCTTGTCTGGCTCAGTGAGTTGCCGCAGCTCTATTGGGACCTAAGTGCAGAACCACGCAGAGAACCATTAGGACTTCACAGTGAATGATGGGAAACCCAGACCGTGTTGCACAGACACCTGGGTGAGGGCCTGGCACCGTGGGCTTGTGGTGAGGGGTATGAAATGCCCCATGGAAGTCTGGGAAGACAGGCTGGAGTCAGTACGGCGTGGAGGCAGTTTCATTCAGAGGTTAAAAGACCGGGTTCAAGGTAAGAACATGCATTTAGGCTTCGATATTTAGTATCAATATTCTTAAACACAGCTGTAGATTATAATTATGTGCACTACATCTCAGAGGGAAATATATAAGAAACTCTGTATATATTCAGTTGTTTAATGTTAATCATTAAGCCTAGATATCATTATTAATTCATTCTTTTTCCTTATAAAAGTGAGTAATAAGTGGAAGATATTTTCTAATATTTTAAATTGTATTTATTCTTTATATTTTATTCAATTAACATTCCACTTTTACCTTTGTAATATTTTAAATTTTCACAGACTATTGCAGCTTTTAATCTTGTTATATTAATATTTTTTTAAAAGTTGTTAACACAATGTTTGATCATCTCTTAAAATATTACAGTTTTACCCTTGTGACATTTCTTATTCATATGTCTTTATCCTTGCAGTGGTTCTGCTTTTTTTCAGAAATCTTGCATTTTTATTTTTGTAGTATATTAAGTTTATTTCTATATATATTATGACTTTATTCTCCAAATATCTGATTATTTCTTGTCTTCAGTGTGAGTCAATATTTCACTTTTACCTCTGTGCTTTACATTTTTAATGAACATATTATATACCTTTAAATGTACAGAATAATACACAGATACTTGAAAAAACAACTTCTAAAATTATTATCTCAGACGTACCGTGCTCGACCACCAGGGGGCAGTGTTTTACAACTAAAGACCCTGCAGCTCAACAGGACAAGTGACTAATTCTGTAGTTGTTGATACTTGATACTTGTTACTTACTTTTTGTCTTCTCACCTGCTTATCTTTAATGGTAATCAGAGATAAAGCGGCGCAGTCAGACATTTCTCTGTAGTGCCTTTGTGAAGCAGAAGTTTGTTATTTTACTTATTCTTTCAATCTTAGGGGATTTTTTTGTTGCTGTTTTAGTTCTATTCTTTTTTCCTTCTCTCAAATGTCAACTTTTATTGAAAGGTTTTGATGAATGGCCTATTCTTCTTTACTGTTTTTCCAGGACAGAAGACAACAGGCATTTATGTGGGGGGAAAAAACCTTCAAAAAAATTCCAAGAACTGAACTAAGGCAATTTACTATCTTTACTTTCCAGTTGAATCATCATTTAGACAGAGACGAAATGATTGAAACCATCTCCAGTTTGTTTTAGTCTGGCCTTCCTTTAGAAAATACACAATCCGACCTCTAAAAACCACCCAGACCTGGGACAGTGCACCGCACAACCCAACCCTACTGGCTCTCCATCATCTGAAAAGCCACCCTTCTACTTTTAGAAATGCTCCTTTCAGGCCCCCGAGGCTCTGCTCTTCTTCTTCTTCATCATCCTGGTAACCTCACCTCACCTTCACAGCGCCCCAGGTAAATGTGGAGGTCAGTGGGTGAGACACCACCGCCTTTCAAGGCTTGTTTACATGTCAGTCATTGTCGCCTAAAGAGAGAGTGCGTGTGTGCATCTAAAGCGCAGATCTGGTCTGTGGGACCAATTTGTGAAATGCAAAAGTTACGCTGATGATATTAACACTCAGACATTTGACTTTAGGGCCCAAATAAAGCTCTATTTTAGTCTCATGTGGGTCAGATCAGTAAAATACTATCATAATAACCTACAAATTATGATGACTCCAAATGTTTCCTCTTTGTTTTAGTACAAAAAAAAAGTGAAATTACAGGAAAATGTGTAAATTTACAAACTATAAATGTCCTAAGAGAAGTAATTTCAATCTTACTAATATTCTGTCTGTTACTAAGTGTTTTGCATATTTGCAGATCCATTGTGATCTGTAAGTTGTTTGCAAATAATAATAAGAGCATAATATATTTTTAAAAATGCACTTACCAAAAAAAAAAAAAAAAAAGATGTAGATGTAAATGTTTCCATTATATAATTAGACTTTTTTACACTTTAAAACACATTAAAAAGTTTGGAGTTGGTATTATTTATATATTATTATGTTATGAATGTACTGCAGATCATATTGTGAGGCTGTGGCCCCTGAACTGAAGTGAGTTTGATTCCCCCCCCCCCCCGATCTAAAGTCAGTCATTCACTGTGTTCAGATTCTGGCTTCCTGATGTGGACAGAAGGCAGGCAGGCAGCAGCTCTCTGTTAAACAGCAGATGTTTTACACTACGGCCGTTACCCTCATTTCCTGGGCGGAGAACTCTTCGCTCTATTAGACTAGTAACAGGAACCAGAAAAAAAAAAAAAAGAAGAGGGGAGGGAGAGAGAGAGAGAGAGTAGAGAAAAAAAGTTATCTGAACGCTCAGCTCCCACAAATCACTTTGTCACCAGCAAGCTCTGACAAGCTCCAGTAGAGAGAGGGAGAGAGACGGGGAGTTAAATAGAGGTGCAAATAGGTGGTTGTGTCAGAGGAGACTGAAGAGGGAAGGTGTGAAGGAGCTGCAGAGGGAATACACGAGGTGATACCGATGGATGGATAGAGACAAGGGAGCGCAGAGACGAGCTTTGAGTCTGATCCCCAACACTGGGACTGGTACTGCTGCTGCTGCTGGGTCTGGACTGTTTTAAAGAGAAGGTGTGTCAAACTTTTCCTGAAGACAGTCTTTCATTCATTTACTGCTTTGCCCAGAGTTTTCATATAAGTGTGTTTAACAATGAAGACACAGATACTGAGAGTTACAGGCAGGAGTTGGCGGAGCTGAAGGCAGTTTCTGGTAAACTGCAGCCCTACACAGATCACATGCTGTTATGCTGAAAAAGAGGTAGTCGGTGCTCGCAGCGATACGTCCGTCAGATGTTTACTGCATGGACGTATTTCTTAATGGCTTGACAGCAAAGGGTCGGTGTTGAAAGTGATATTTTCTCGAGCGTGGACGTTTGATTACTTCTGAGCTGACACGATCCCCTGAGACTTTTATCTGGCTTTAAAGGAAGACAAGAGGTCATCTGATAAAAACTTCAAAAGCAGAGAAATTGGACAGCCTTTAAACACAGGACATATCAGTCACATTCTCTCCTTCCCCCTACAAATATATTTGACGTCTTAACATCTGCATTAAAAACAGTCCTCAATGGTTTCTGTGGAGATATTGTGGGTCAGGGAGGACAGGAAGTGGTGTCAGTTGAAAAGCCTTACAGTCAGATAGTAACAAACTCTGCCAACACCACTTTTCATTTCGCTGAGTGATACAAAGCTCCACTTACATTATTTCTACTTTTTTTTTTACTGGGGGGCATTTAAAGACAAAACAGCACTGAGTCCACATGTGGAAGTGTATATGTTTGCCTTGAGTAAAACAGGATTGAATTCAGCGGTGTAAGCCAGCAGCACAAAGATCACAAGTACATTTGTAAACTGAACCACCTGCGAATCAGTCGCTGGGTGTCGTAGAAGTCTTTCGAGTCTTGGTGGCGCTGTCTGTGCGCATGTTTGGCTGGGTTTTGTTGACAGCTCTGCTCTGGACTCCCTTCAGTGTCTGGGACGTCATTGTGTTACCTGTGCGGCTGAGTCAGAAGCTGGCTCATCGCTCCGTGTCTGGCTGCCTGCTGGGGTTCTCTCCACCTGCTCCTCTGCACAGAAGTCACAAGTGTTAGGGGCTTTTCACAGCAGCAGTGACAGCAGTGCCTTTCTAGGTAAATGAACATTTGGGACTCTCCACACTACTTTTCTTGTTCTGCCGCGTGTGTGTAAACACTTTGCGTCAGTCACACCTCTCTACGGAGTGATTCACTGTTCCCTAAGCATCTAAGGTTTGAAGGAGGCAGGCAGCGAAGGAAGACGCCAGAGCCGCTGGCTGAGAACCAAAGTGTATAAGAGGTTGCAAACAGTCACACCAGCACCATGAAACTGGCATTGTTGGCTCTCGTGGTCGTGTACATGGTGGGAAATGTGAGTGGTATGTCCACATGTAAGACATTAGACATGGAGATGATCAAGAAGAAGCGCATTGAGGCCATCAGGAGTCAGATTCTCAGCAAACTGCGCTTACCAAAGGAGCCTGAACCGGATGACACTGGAGACACAGAGGAGATCCCTCCGACTCTGCTGTCCCTCTACAACAGCACCAACGACCTGCTGAAGGAGCAGCAGGCCCAGGAGCATGTAGAGCAGGAGGACGACGGCTACTTCGCTAAGGTGCTGCACAAGTTCAACATGACAAGTGAGTAGGACAAAACACCTGTGCATCAGTTCTATAGTCTAAAGGGATTAGTCTGGGAGCAGAAGGAAGTGATGGGACTGTAGTTACAACACAATGAACATTAAGTAATTGTATATTTTTACATTCTAGAGATCTGCTGATGGTCATTCCTCAATTCTGACAATTAACACCAACTAAAGTTGAAATGACGTCCACAGACATGTTAGCAATTCAGAACACATCCTTACCACTTTTTATAATAATAAAAAAAATAAACTACTCATTACTTCTAATGTAATATAAGAAAACAAATAGATGTTCCTCAAAACAGAAGCCAATGTGTAAACATGTGTTTTCAGTTTAACCACAGTGAACAGTTAAAACAATGTCCCAAATCCTGCAGTTCCTTGAATGGCCACTTGAGTCTTTCCACATAGACCCACATTTCAAAACAATTTCACAACAGAAATAAACATGCTTATAGCCTGGCACAAAAGGTGGTTTTAGTATCTGTAGCTTGAGTGACTTTCAAAGCTTCTATTCATTGAATTTTTTTCCCCCTGACAGACTGTCAGTGGCACTGACAACATTAGACTAACAAAACTGTGCAAATGTTGCATGACGTTTATCAGTGTTTTATTATCCAGAACTATCCACATGAGCCACATAAGACTATTCTCACATTAATAAATTTGTATATATATAATTAGTATATCAATACATAATAAATGGCTTGTCAGCTGTCTTGCTAATTAATAATAAGTGCAGCTTATGCAAATGTGTGTTTTTGTACTCTAAGTCAGTTTTACTGTTATCAAGCTATTTATCAAGTAACTGAAATGACTTTATATCATTTCATATAACAGTGTTAGAGAGCGCCGTGGTGGGGTTTAGTCCCTCACTCTTCCCGCTCCACCCTCTTATGGGTCCAAATGTGGATGCTTCTGACCCAAAATACAAGATTGCGAAAGCCAAATTGCTGAACTAAAGACTTCGAGGCAGTTTACAAACAATGGGCAACTTTACAGGGGCTGCATGCTCTTGTTTTATTCAGTCCATGAGCCCTTACTTTGGCAAAGGGATTGAAATGAACTCCTGCCCAGATCAATCAGCATTTGCCATTCTGCTCTCAGCCATGAATCCTTAAAACATGTGTACCCTTTCTGATCTCTCCCCAACATCTTCAGGCAGCTTGAAGAGTTCAGAGATCACAGGCGTTACATATTAGCAGTGTTGTGTGTTGCATCTAGTCTGATGCTGCGCGTTGCTTTCGTGGTATCTACGGCATTTTTACTGCTTTATTAGCACTTTTATTGGCTAGTGCGCATATGCTGTTTCTTCAGCCAAAGGGATTATGGCTGTAATTGTGCAACGACTCCCAAACTATTATGATAAACATATTTTTTTTTGGTCTTGTTTCTTTGCTCCATTGTTCTCTACATGCCTATACTCCTCACCACATCAGGCAGGCATTCACACTATCCCTCTTTTATCCGCCACTTCAAAAGAAAGACTAGAGTGGATGGACCATAGTCAGGAGAATGCAGACCCATAGTGAGAACAAAGGTGCCTTTAAAATAAGTGGTATGATTGTGTTCGGCTTCGATGAAAACCAAAGAACAAACGTTAAAACAGAAAAATGAGATGAGAAAAGACATGAAATGCACTCCTTCACCCTCACCCTGTTTTTTCTTTTTCCTCTCTGTCCCTTAGGGAATTGGGGTTTTCCTGTAACTTGAGCATTGGATTCTCCCTTGCTTACCCTGCCACTTGTTCTCCACCGTATCTCTTTCTCCCTGACCAGTTTCCATTTAATTCCCCCTGTCCACGATTATGTCCACGTCTCGCTTCTCTCTCTGCTGCGTTTCCTGTGCTTATTATCAGTGTGTTTGCAGTGTGTTTGTGACAGGGCAGCTTGGCAGGAAGGAAGGCAGGCTGATGGCCACTGAGATCTTGAGTGACTCAGGTCCGGTGCTAGCGGTGCCCATGGGAAGCATGTGTTTCCTACCTCTGTGGAAATGCCAGAGAACACCCATCCACTGTCTTCATGTTGTTTTTTTCTCTACCTTTAGTCTGCTTCTTATAACAAATGTTAGAGTAAACCCCAAGTGTTACAGCGTACGTGGGTGATTGTGCAAGAAATAATGGGAAATGTGCAAGAAATAGTTAGCAATTATTGGAAAAAAAAAAAAAAAAAGCACGGGAGACAATCCAGCTTCAGGTCAACCTTGAGATGTAAATGCGGACGACCAAACCAATTAATTTACAATCCACACTTTATGGCTGTTTTTACTGGACGACTCATATTTTCCTGACACCCCAAAAACAGCCCAGAGGGATGCATATTTGCGTGCAGAGCATTTTCTAACTTAATAGTTTTAGCCTCCATCGTGGTAATTGTGTGGTGGATTAGACTAAATTCCCTCAGCCGGTTTGCATTCACATCCCATCCCAGTGAAGCCCACACAAATTCACCTCTCCCATTTAACATGGTGTCGGTCCAAATGCAATTCAGCTCATTTACAAGGGGAGCTCTTTTCTCCTTTGGAAACTGGCCACTTTGCACCAGCCAGGGGTAAAAATGAGTTAAAAACTATGGAGGTGTATCAGTAAGTATTATATATAGAGGTAAATGAAAGTAGTAGCATGGAGGGGGTCATATATCATGTGTGAGAAAAGAGTGAAAAAGAATCTATGAGTGGGCTGTGGGAGGGTGGAGCCCAGCATATGAAGGAGGCAGGTATTTAGCCTGTTGCTGGAATCTGTTCCTCCCACTGGTAATTACAGAGCTGTCTCTCTACCTGTCACAACAGCTGTCCCCGGCTTACCTGTGGATAGGCCCTGATTCAACACACAAATCCCCCCCCACACCCAAGTTAGTACGCACACTAGTCTATCTTTACCCCTATGTTCAGGGGCAGAGCCGTTTTCAGTCAAGCACGAGGACATTTTAAACATTCAGGAAGGGTTCAGGAAGTCCAGTCGAGACCACAAACACCACAGCTTTACAGTCTGTATTAGTAAACTGAATGGTTTGTGGACTGTTGTTTTTTTTGTTTGTTTGTTGAGTTGGAAGTGACCATATATGGACAAAAAGTAAAGCTGTATAATGAGAGAGCACCAAACTAATGCTAATACTGACGTACTCATTAACACCATTATGTTAAAAACACCTGTTTATTTTTGTGATGAATGTTAACAGTTGTGTTTAATATCAGTTATGTCAACGTAGCCAACGCTACTTATTGCGAACTTTAGGGAATGCTGATACGCTAACAGGCATGTAATCAAATCCAAGATGAATTTCATGTAATAGAATACTTAAAATGTTTTAACCACAACTCAGTAGCGTTGTGTGTGCAGCACAGGTAAACATAAGCACATAAGCTAGCTGTCAATAATTAATTAAGGCGCGGTCTTAATTACATTACGCTGATGTTTCTATCCAAAGTGACTTAAACGGTATATAGGCATATATAGCATAAAGGGCCCAACTGGCAACCTTCCTCTCCAAAGTCTGCAGTCTTAACCACTAAGCTATCCAGTAATTATAGATTATTATCTATAATTAGTAATTATAGATTATTTTAACAGTATCACTGTCCCAAACTGTATACTCTTGTACATTTATTTATACATTTTTAGTGTTTAAACTCACTCACCCAAAACACCATCCCTTAACGGTACCTTCAAGAGCAAAATAATCCAAAATTCAGTGTAGATCGTCGGGTTAGAATAAGGAAGAGAGATCAGTAATGACAGAGAAGGATGTTTGGAACACCACTATAGAAAACCAAAATAATTAAAAATAATCAAATAATAATGGTAGATATTGAAAAAAAAATCTAAATAATGTTGCATCACCATACCCAGTTCTAGTAAGGGCTAAACAACCCGCTTGATTTAAGATACAATTTTTTTTTTTTTTTTTTTTTACCTCGACACATATTTCAGTCAAAACAAAAGACATTGTCAGCGCCTACAAATGGCAAATCCAGCTCCTCTGTTTGTACCTTTCATAATAAAAGCCAACTATGTTCCTGAAATTGATCACTTCACAAATGGGTACCTCAATCAAATACCCTACCATTTAATAGTGACTTGTAATTAAATGCCTGAAAGTAAGATTAAATGTTAAACCAGGGGATGTGACGCCAAATGAAACAGACCGTTACAGTCAATAGATTACGTATAATTTAAATATCCATCCATCCATCCATGTAATGTAAGCACACAAGTCAAAATAAAGAATGTAAGTCTAAGTGCTTTTACAGATTTTTATATGGAAATACCACATACTGTTTGTTACAGTTCAATCAGGTGAATTGCAGTCATAGAAAAAATTCTTAGACCATCAAAACTCATCAAAAACAATGGTTATGCAACCTAACTCCTGTGTGTGTCATGTGACTAAAGCATGGAAAGAATAAAAGCACTGTTTTTATCAGTACAATGCCATAGATATTGATGTTAGAACTGAAGCGATTTTGTTTTTGTTTTGTTTTTTATCAAGAAAACATATTAAATGGATAAATATCAGCTCTGAAATTAAACTAATATGATATATTTTTGTTGATATCATTAAATTCGTCCAAAACTAATGGACCTTTAGTTGGACCAGGCATTAAAATGAATAAGAAACTGAAGAAAACAAGGGGCGGTCTAATAATTTTTTCCACAACTGTTTATAAGCAGTTCCTCCCTTACTTTTGTTATTTACTGTTGAAATGACTATAGAAATCAAAACCTTTCCCCTTTAGGTTCTGCTGTGGTTTCATGTATCTGTCCTGAAGGCTGCGGCTGGTTGTGATTTGTCATGTTATGTTTTTGTGGTATAGACAGCGCTACAATAGCATGAACAGCTCTGTGACGACATTGACATGCAATGCAAGCAGTTAATTGGAAACTAGAAGTGTAGATAAAGCTCCGATGTAATTATGACACTGAAGCCGATACGCGTCTGAGGGGAAGTGACTTTACATCCTGTTTCGTAAACACTCCTCTGACCCGTAACATATATATCAGGCTTTGCTCAAAACTAGCTGAAGATGATGACTTTCCATGCTTGGCGTTGCTCGGTGCATCTTCTGCCAGTTCGCCGCTCTGTACATGCCGAACACTGTTGTGACGCTGTTTCCATTCATGTGCTTACAACCGGAGCGTTTGACCCTGCTCTGGGTGGGACCAGTAAAATGTCATCTCATTTCCCTTTGCACTCCACTCCAGCTCTTTTCAGTTTCACTTTTGGCTTCACTACAAGGACTGAAACATGACCTAAAACAGCAACGCAGATGGTTTTTGCCGGTAAATGATACGCAAGCAGCCCGAACACGGAGGGTCCTGGTACAGCCTGGGCCGAGTAGGCAGGACAAGTATTTGAGGCGTTGTTGTAGCTGCTGTCAAAAGAGTAATTCCCGGATTCGAGAGCAGCGAATGCCGGCGTTGGCAGGCTGAGGCAGGGTGGAAGGTTTGGGTTTGAGCCAGACCAGCGCTCCATTGACACACAGATCTCCAATTTCTCCAAACCCCCACTCACACCCTTCCACTCCTCACAACTCTGTTATATTCATACATCTCTCTCTCTTTTTTTTTTTTTTTTTTTTTTACTTTGCTGTTTCCTCCTACCTCACACCCACTTATTACTTACTTTCTACACGGCATTTCACTATCATCTGCCTCCCTGTGCTTATCTTTGCATGTTTGCATCTGACTTAATCCCTTGTAATGCAACACGGGCAGATTTATGGCCTTCAGTAGCATGGGTCTGTTTTCTATCAGGAATGTTCTCGCTGTCATGATATGGCCAGGCTCAGAAATTAAAGCTGCAAACAGGCAGCAATAAAGTTAAGAAAACAAAACACTCTATGTTCAAATTTAAAGCAGCTGGAGTCGATAAATATGTGGCTACGGTTAAGATTACTGAGAATTACTAATCGTATTTCATGAATATGCAACCAGAAATGAAAAACATCAACAAAACACTTGACACAAGTTTATTTTCCATGTTTATTTAAAAAAAAAAAAAAAAAAATCCAGTATTATGCCGATGATAAATTGCCTTTAATTAAACACTGTCAAATGAAGTTTAGAGTCTTTATCATGTCAGTAGGCTCACGTGTAAACATGCAACACACTGACTTCTGCCTTTAACCCATCACTAGATCAGGCATCACATGCTGCATATTGGGGGAGTGGGCTCGCCATATCAGGCGCCCAGGGAGCGAATGTGGGGGGGTATGTGCCTTGCTCAAGGACACATCAGCCAACAACAGCCAGTCCAGGGAATTGAACCCGCATCACATCCTATCGATCATAAGTTTACTTTCCAGCCAACTATGCTGCAGCTGCCCCCCAGAAAAACCTACTAAAGTTCTTTTAAAGGACTCATTCACTTAATGCCATCACTTCCTCCCAAAAGAACAGCAATTAGTTCCATTTTAGGTTTTCAAGTTCAATCATTTAAAAACAAAACTTTCTTATATAAGAGACACTACAGTACATTTAATTTACTGTGTAGGCTGAAAAACTCACCAGTTCCAGCTGCCTTCTATTTCCAAAACAGCCCCATAGTCTTGGCTTTCACATGTACTTTGGGTTTTTTTGGCTTTCCAGTTTCAAACTGAACCTTTTCCGAACCGTGGAGGAGACCCAACAGCCGGTTTGTGGTCTGAACAAAGGAGGCCGCCTCGAATCCCATCAGACCGAGCCATGGTTTGATTCACGTACAACTACAAAACTTTCCCGATGGAACAAACTTTTGGACCAATCACAAGAGGTGAAAGCAGGGCTGTCACTGCTAAAAGTAGATGAACAATCAATGGGATTAAAAAACGAGTAGAACTAACAACAGGCCTGTCCATCTGTGACGTGGATAATGATGACATGACCTATTGTAGTTTGAAACAATGAAACCAAATGTTTCTTACGTTATAAACCTGGGATCAGACTTTGAGAAAAAGCCTATAATCCAAATCTTAATGGACCTGTGTGTGGGATTTAGTGGCATCTGTTGGTACCATTTTGAACTGCAGTGAACTGAATACATTTAACTCACATTTTCAATTGTTTTTTCTTCACACAAATCTAACATCACAGGACAGAGGACATTGAATATTACACAGATTAGTTCTATTTGGCCATAGAACTGAGACTAACCTTACTTTACTTAACTACAGCAGCTGTGGGTTTAATGTAAAAACACAAAAAAGCCTCTCTAGAGCCAGTGTTAGGTTTGTCCATTCTGGGCTATTGTAGAACAGATGACATAGACATAATGGACAACATGAAAAGTCCAGTCCATTCCACCTATGAATACATGCAGCTGCTTTAAGTATTTTACAGCAATGTCTGAGATGGTTTCATTAGGCCTGAATCAGAACATTTAAAGTTTTCATCTTAAAGCAGTGCATGAATTTCATTACAAAACCTGAGTGGTGGACTAATTAGTCTTACACACCGGAATTGCTTTCCTCCTTCCAAAATGACTCCATCATAAACACAGTGTGCTTTTTTACATAACAAACTGAAACATCACTGGAACTTTTTTGGAAATTTTGGATTTTGGAATGGCGACCAAGCGAAAGTGTTTTTTCACAGATTCAGCCAAAAAAAAAAACACATCGCTACAACATGAAAATGATACAGTCCACCAGGGTTGGTACATTAAGTGCAGATATATTCCCTTCTTTCTTGGGTCTTGTTTGGTCATCCAAAATAAAATGTGATTAATAAAGATTAAAAATGAATGATATATCATCATAAGTCATCAGAATTAATTCACAGCACCCCTGTGATTAATCTTATTAAAACATTTTAATCGTTTAACTGCACTAATAATAAGTAAATGAATGGCCACGCTGAAATTCTGTCATTGCGAACCTCCCACGTGGTCAACTCAATAAAATGAAAGACTTATGGATGGTGAAAACCAGAGACACTGTTAAAGTAAAGTATCTTAAAATGCTAGCAACAGGAAGTATTAATATTAGGCTGTAAGCTACACCACATTTAACTTCAGCATCATTTCCAGGAAGCCTCTAACTTTTAATCTGATTTCACACTATACCTCTACTACAAAAACATTTCCTCTGAGTGTGACATGATCTAACAAATGACTGGAATAATCTACCAGAGCACAACACAAGGAAGTCCATTCTAAGCAAATGAAAACAGATCTGTAGAGGTGCTTATAATCTAACGAAAACATAACCATGAATCTTCTTCTCCTTTGGTCTTTTCCCTTCAGGGGTCTCCACATCGAATCATTTTCCTCCATCTAACCCTGTCTTCTACATCCTCTTCTCTCACACCGACTCCCTTCATGTCCTCTTTGACTACATCCATAAAACTCTGCGGAATACCATTGTACATTTGTGTTCATAGAACTGTCAGTGCAGGGTTCTAGCTAGGATTTTATTTTAGCATAGTGGGGTGGAGGGAGCGCAGTGACCGGGGGTGGGGGGTGTGGTACTTAACTTCCGTGTTGTCTGCTCAGAGTTGTTGAAAACTCGCTCGCTGTGTGTTTTCTCATTGGAATTTCTACGTCCACCACCAAAGACTGAATCTACGTCACCGACCATGGTGTAGTTTTCAAATAAATCCAGTCAAAATGCAGTTACACTGTATTGAAAATTTAACGTAGCGGCCCAAAATTAGCATAGCGGCCCATAATTATAGCTTAACGGGCCATGACGGTATTTTGCACTAGCTAGAACCCTGCAGTGTCATTGTAGCTTCTCCAGGTTAGTTTTCTAACTGCCCCTTTTTTTCAATCTACAGGACAACAAAACACAGACACGACGAAGAAACAAAACTTCACCTTCCACTTCAACATCTCAGAGATACGAGCCAGCGTGGGAGATTACCACTTGCTGACTAGTGCTGAGCTACGGATGCTCATCAAAAAAACCACCATTTTATTTGAGCAGCGTGTGGAGCTGTACGGCGGCCTGGGTCCGTCGACCCGTTACCTGGCGTCCCACTTCATCACCAATGAGTTGAAGGACAAGTGGCTGTCGTTCGATGTCACGAAGACGCTGCAGAAGTGGATCCAAGGCACTGGTGAGCCACTGTAGTGTATGATGTGTTCAAGCTCGTGTTTTTATGTAGACTTAAAGCTTTTTTTTGAACTTTTTATTTTGTATTTTTACATTTTTAAAAGGTATGATCAAAGATTCCCCGAAACAAAATCAATAATTACCAAAAGTGGGGGGGAAAAAAACAAGAAAATTCATAAAGGTGATTACATAACTTCAACAATGTTAATAAATGTACATAATAAAAAATAAAAACACCCAGATTAACTCTTTATCAGGCAAGTGACTATTTTTGGTCATTTCTACATACATTATTAGACAGTTACAGCAATGGTTCCAGTGAGTCAACAATCTGAGGTCTAATGTGGTCTACAGGGTCTTTAAGGTCCACCTGTGTATGAACAGTGAGTGGACCTGATCTGTTACGTACCAGGAAGTAATGGTACTAATGTAATGATGAAGTAATGGTACTAATGCAATGATGAAGTAATGGTACTAATGTAATGATGA
>JAPSES010000144.1:464961-479497 GCA_029822895.1 Maxillicosta whitleyi | reverse complement strand
TTAATGTCCCAATAGAAGTGGGTGGAGCTTTAACAGGAGGGGAACTGTTGAATTAATAAAGAATCTATCTATCTATCCATCCATCATGCATCCATCCATTGAATCTATCCATCCAGCTATCATCCAGTCCTTTATCTGTCCATCCTTCCATCCATCCATCCATCCATCCATCCATCCACCCATCTGTCATGCATCCATTCGTCAAATCCATCCGTCTATCATCCAGTACTTCATCCATCCATCCATCCACCCATCCATCCATCATGCATCAAATCCATCCATCCATCTAACATCCATCCTTCATCCATCCACCCACCCAACCAACCACCCATCCATCCATTCAATTCATCCATCCATCCATCCATCATCCATTGAATCCATCCATCCATCTATCATCCAGTCCTTCATCCATCCATCCATCTACCCAACCAACCAACCACCCATCCATCCATCCATCCATCCATCCATCCATCCATCCATCCATCCATCCATTCTATTCATCCATCTATCATGCATCCATCCATCATGCATCGAATCCATCCATCCATCCTTCATCCATCCACCCAACTACCCATCCATTCATCCATCCATCTGTTATAGTTTAATTTCAGAGCTGATATCTATGTATTTAACATGTTTTCTTGATAAAAACCAAAATCACTTCAGTTCTTACATCAATATCTATGTCATTGTACTGACAAAAACAGTGCTTTTACACATTCCATGATTTCTTTTATGTCTTTTTTAGTCACATGACACACACTGGAGTTAGGTCTGGATTACATAACCATTGTTTTTGATGACTTTTGATGGTTTAATAATATTTTCTGTAACTGTATGTTAAGTGTCTTGGAGAAGTTTGATGTTTTATTATTATTAATATCATATTACATTGGTTTTCCAGAAACACGCCACGTCTTTAAAGGTCCAGGAGTTGAATTTGAACCCACACTAGAACCATCCCAGTACCAGCACTAGATTCATGTTCTCTTAAATAGGGGAACTAAATCCTGTCGTGCTTGAAATGAACACTGGAAATGCACTGTTGCCAAAAATAGTCAACTGTGACTGGGTAAGATTCCACTGTAAACTGTATAAAGAAGTGGACAGAGCTACTGTGACGTCACCCGTTGGTTTTTTTTGGACGGTTGTTCTGAGGAGTTATGACTGTCACCGTGTTGTCGTTTTTGGATCCAGAAGCAGCCATACCCAGACGAGTGAGTAAAGTTTATTTATACAGCACATCCACAGAAGAAAATCACAGAAAATACAGTCACCGGTGTTGTCCTTGAAGATACATCTGATCTGTGGTTGTTTTCTGTTGGGTCCCACGTCGCTCTCGGGTGGCGGGCGTCTACCGTTTGTGATGGAGTGACATCACAGGGCGATTCAGAGTATTTGGGGTGGTCACTGTCTATAAATATCAGACCCAGGGTGTTCCTCTTCACCCACCAGTACTCTACAACCTTTTCACCCAGACGTTTACAGCCTTTTGATTCACTGCGTCTATTCCACATCCCTCGCAGTCTGACATACTTTATCTATCTACATTCCTCTCTGAGAGCGCCTGTCTTTTTCTCCACTGCTCTCAGACGTCGGTCTATTTGCCTGAATTCCTCATTTCCTGTTTGGGGTGTGTATCCGATTCCCTTGTTCTTGTGCCCAACACACATCAAACACTAAAGCTGAAGAAAATGACAAAAAGAGGCAGAACGGATGATACGCAGAAAGCATATAAATGAGGCCATGATGGCAAAATAGATGTGAACGGGAGAGGGAGGTGTCTGGAGAAAATTAGGATGAACACGACGGAGCGGAGCGCAGTGGAAGGGAAGGGGAAAATCCTGACTGATGACACGACGCAGACACGGTGAAAGGAAGACAGAGGAGGAAATACAAAGTGGTTAATTATCAGACAATCCACAGATAGAGCCAAATAAGGCCAGACTCGTGCCAAACGCTGAGCTCACACTGCAACATAGTTTTTCATCCTAATCTAATTTTAAGGAATCTGGGCTTGCTTTCACTTCCCCCCAGCAATTTGTTTTTTATTTATTCTAATTATCTGTTTAGACAGTCATTTTCTAAATTTCCTTTAACAAGGTTTTGGTGCCACTCGATCATGAGGGGAGGGGTTGACGAGTATGAGCCATTACAATACCCCCCCCCCCCACACACACACACACACACACACCAAGTGGGAGTGATTCCAATTAATCTGTGTGTGGCCTCGCACCAAGTGGAGGAACAGTTTTAGTGGATAATGCAACAGCCTTATGGGGGATGTTATAGGAACGCTATGGTACTTAACATTTCAACATTAAAACATCTGGAAATACAATATATGGGCTTATGTTATATATTTCATTGACATTTTGGGAAGTATTTCCTTTGTTTTTTTACTCCTTGCAGTCACAGAAAAAAAATGATTAGACCATTAAAAGTCATGAAGAACAACGGTATCATGTGACTAAAACAGACAGAAAAGAAAATATGGACTGAATAAAAGCACTGTTTTTGACAGTACGGTATAGATATTGATGTAAGAACTGAAGGGATTTTGGTTTTTGTCAAGAAAACATAGAAAATGTGTTGTTGTTGTTGTTATCATTATATTTATCAAAAAAAAAACCAAATGGACCTTTAGTTATCACCATTTTTTTTTAAATATTATCTTCAGTATTTTGTGTTTTTTCAGTGAAAATCTGGTATTTTCCTATATTTGATTGACTGATCATGTAGATGTTCATTAAAGCTGAGAATAAAGATAAGGATTATTATTTCAAAAACAGACAAAATTAAAGAAAAAGTGACTTTTTCAGCAAATCTGTCTTTAACTGAACATAAAAACAAATGTGTCCATCCACTGACATTGATCCAACTCCATGAGTTTTACTGGTGAATCAATGTTGTAGAAGATGACAGTGTTTCCACGGTAACTACAGAGCCTTTGAACATCCAAATGGGTCATATCTGAAATCATATCATGAAAAGATGATGAACTGTATTTTACAGCGATTATTTACATGTATTAATAGAATTAATGGATCAATAGGTATTAAACAGTTTAGATGGTTTTAGTCGCTGGTGGATGTTTGGGTTTTTATGGGTTAAAAATAATATAAAAGAAGGAATTCTCCCAAAAGTGTAGTTTTCTTGGCCCAGACAAAAAATAAAAGTCTGTCTCTATAAAAAAAAAAAAAAAAGTCTCATACTGCAGTAGACTTCTTTGCAGGCAGTGAGGGTAACAAGCTTACTTTATGCTTAAAACATCCCTGCGAGAGATGTAAACAGACGCTCAACAAAATATAAACACAATTGCTTTCTATACCCTCCTCCAGTCCTCACCTCCAGCCTCTGCGGATACAAGTCCAAGAAACACAGGGGGAAAAAAAACAGCTGAGGTTTTAATGTGGAAAGGTAAAGGCGGCGGCGGACGTTTCAGGTAGGTATGCATCACGTTTCTTTTTCCACTTACATGGATTTTCCGACTCCTCGCTCCCCCTGCAGTGCAAGTGAACATGCAATGTGTCATTTCAGGATGTTGATTTGCACGGCGGCTGATGGATACTCATTATTACTGATCAACGGGAGGCTCTTCTGGGATACGGAGGGATGACTTTTGTAAGGCCGGTGTAATGTGAGCAATCCCCGCGATTTGCGGATGACTCAGGATGTCTATCAGCAGAAAACCAGCAGCTTAGAGGAAGTAAATGTCTAAACCTAGAGTAAGCAACGCAGAGGCCAAGAAGAAATAAAAGGGGAAGGGTGGAGCGCCAAGAGGATGAGTTTTACTTTTTGGATTTATCTTTTATTTTGGTTGAAGTACTTAAAGCTCGTGCTCGTTAGGAAAACATATGGTTCAAATAAGCCCGACCCCCCACAGACCCCCTGAAGCCAAGCTCTCATTAGTGAATTATTCGCACAGAGAGCAGCAGAGGAGGGGAAATGAGACTCCTGCGAGGAAATATTGGCAAAGTCTGACAGGACAGTTAAAGGGGAGGAGCCTACGAGTCAACATTCTGGGCCCAACAGTGTTACATACAGGGTAATAAATAGTAAGAAGGTCTGGATTAGGCCTGGGTAACATATACTGGACTCGCTCGGAGGCCTCATCACTCATTGGCTCTGGGCCCAGGAATGTCACTCACTTTCCCTCTGACCTTCATCTGTCTCTTTCTCCGGTTGCTCGTATATCTCCTGGCTCCTCCGTTTGTGTTTGTTTTAACTTTCTCAGGACCCCTCCGAAGCCCACGCTCATGCATCGTGCACCCAAGAGGACAGCAATTTCCCTCCTCCGCCCTCGCAAAACACCAAAATTTCTCTCTACCTCTGTTTCCCTCCCACACAGCGTCTCTCCCACTCACTGTCTGCGCTCATGCAGGGCTGGGGCTGGAACGTCAGCTCATTCCTACCCCCCATTATTCCCTCCAGTGCTACTACTAAAACCATCACAGGGCTAGACGTGTTATGGCTGACAGCGAGGGACGAGTCATCGGTAATCTTGCTAAGAGAAAGTGAACTCACACTCTGAGGTTAGTTTGTGTTCAGCAGGGGTCAGGGTGAGTCACCGGCTGCCCGGCCTCCTACCCTTTACTGTGGGATGTCACTAATGAGTCAGGCCGACAGACTGGACTGGGCCGTATCCTTTGTGTCACACGCTACTCCTAAATGTCACTTATTCCACTTGAACTTCTAACCCTAACCATTTAAAACCCAAACACGCCAAACCACAAACCATTATCTTAACCCTTTAATGCAGGGGTGTCAAACTCATTTTAGTTCAGTTCCACATTCAGCTAAATTTGATCTGAAGTAAAATAATAACATATAAATAATGCCAACTCCAGACTTTTTTCTATGTTTTATAGTGAAAAATATGTAAATTACGTTATAAAAATGTTTAAATCTACAAACTCTGCTTTAAAACAATGTGAATAATATGGACAAACTGAAAAAAAATCTGTGTAATTTTAACAATATTCTGCTTCAGTTTATTATTTTCACATGTACTTTATAACTTACAGATCACAGTGGATCTACAAATTCACAAAACATTCAATAACAGATAATAATATTGTTAAAACCACACTTTATTTAATATTATGGTAGTGTTTTACAGATTTGACCCACTTTAATTTGAATCATTCAGTTTATGGAACTGAACTAAAATGATTGTTAAATATATTAGTTTAATTTTAACATTTCAAAGTCCTCACAAGGGCCAGACTGGACCCTTTGGCGGGCTGGATTTGGCCCCCGGGCCTCATGTTTGTCCCCTCTGGTTTAATGTCATCACCAAGAAAAAAGAAATGGAGACTTTACCTTGTTTTGTTTTTTTTCTATTGTTGGAGCAATAAGAACATAGTTTGTTCATATCACTCATGTAGATGTAGATGGACTTTATTAAATTTGTTCCCCATTTTAATATTACAAATATCTGGTGAATCCAAACATTCAAAACAGAGAATTTTTTTTTTTTTTTTTTTTTGCTAAAATTATTTGTTTTTGATTATGTCATAGTTTACTATACTATGTTGCAAAGGAATGTTAATGTTAGATGACCTTTAGGCTATATAATGTATATAATGTACCTTTTTGGTGTTTGCTGCTCAGTTTTTCTTGGAAATGTCTTAGCAGGGACAGGCAGGTGAAGAAATCTGTCCATTCTCTGTTGTTCTCTGTCTGGTTTTCTGTGTAGTAACACATGATCAGGTCAATCATCATGTTCCCTCTCAGATATTATATCCTGCATTGTATCTGAACATGACTCCTATTAATTGTTATGTTGTCTTTCCTATATCGTTTTCTGAAATATAGACTCCTTCCAGATCATTAAGTAACAATGAAAACAAACAACTATTTGCAAATATTTAGTTAAAAAAAACATATTTCTTCTGCAGGGTCACATATAATCAAGGTAGTAGTAGTAGTAGCTGGTGTTAACGTTGACCTGACTAAATAAACCCAGGTCTCTATCACAGGTAAGATAATAATAATAATAATAATAATAATAATAATAATAATAATAAACGTCTGGGACCTGACATGTAATCTGTACTTCTACAAGTTTAATCCATTCAACTATACTGAGGAATTTCAACAGTTTTTGATCTAAAGTGTTATTGTCTAAAGTCCGTCACTGCAGGTGTGTGTCTTACTTTTGCAGCAAAGTGGTCAGTCATACAAACACACAGGGACAACAAAAAGAAAACATTTACACAGTAAAGGTTCTTAATGGTTTCTTTCCACCGTAATGCTAAAAACTAATGGGAATGGAAGTGATTTACTTTTAAAAAAGTACTTTCAAGGATTCATTTCTATTTATTAAAACAGAGGAAATTACAAATAAAGACCAGTTTTACTGCATATTTCCTTAAAATAGAGGTCTGGCTCCTCCTTCAGCTGAAAGAATGAATATCTGACCATTATCTGAGGGACTGCAGTACTAGTAACATAATATAATAATATATGACATTTTGTTGCATGGAATTAGTAATATTAGCTGTACTAGCTAAAAACAGACAGGTTAATAATTAAACTGATTCAACCTTTTCTTCCAATATATAATAGATTAACATTAAACGTATGATGTTAAAGGTTCAGTATGTAAAATTAGAGCATGCTATGCTAATGTGACATTTCCTTTGTCATGTGTTTTGAGTTTTGACTTGGTTGTTTGTTTATTAGTTAACTCATTCTTTAAGATAATATTTATTTATTTATTTATTCACATATTCATCCTAAACCTCCTTAAACCATACAAGCTTGACCTTTAAAGTCAGAATTTGCCATTGAAATCATGGACATTAACACACTAACCACTGTATTTATAAACATTTTGAGATATTTAAGTCCATGATCTGACAAAAAATGTTAAAAATAAAGAAAAACCAAGAAAAATGTCACTGTTCGAAGGTCTGTTCCATCATCACAATGATTCAGTATGTTATGATCGATGGTTTATCACTTCAACAACAGCTTTAATATTATGAACAGCAGTGGCAAAATGACGACTTAACAAAGATAGCATCACTAGATGGTCACGTTTGTAAAATATATTTCAATCTCAATGGGATTCTATTGGTTAAAATAGTAAAATGATCCAAAATAAACTGTTAGGTCAGATAATAACAAGATTTTCCAGTAAAATGAATAGCTGTATATTCTGTGATGAACATAGCAGAAGAAGTGCAGCTCTGTTTCTGTTTTTATTCTAAAATGGCTGTAATGGTTTTTGTTTTTGTTGTTTTTTTTTCTTCTCATCAGTCTGTTCAACTACCATTCATGAAAAATTAATGACATTTTTTTTTAACCTGTATTTATAAGTATATATCTCAGTGTATGGGTAAACTTAGCAAGCAATGCAATAATGTTTGTACTGACAGAATATGTTAGAAAACCGTGTTTCTATTTCACTGTAATGCACATTTACTATAAAAAAAACACAGTGTAAATAAAGTTGTTTTTTTTCCTTGCAAAATTTATAAAAAGCATTTTCTCTTTCCATAAACATTTGCTAATCATTAAATATGTTTATATAAATGCACTAAGCGCAACACACCTAAACCACATTTTTCAATAACATGTAGTGACTCAGAATATGCTCTATAAAAGGACATTATTAAAGGTTTTTACAGTTTCCTTTCTCGTGCAGACAGTCATTTTAGATATCTGAGACTAGAGTACATGTAAACTTTCCATCGTAAGGTTGCGTGATGTTTGCACAAACCGCTTCTTTGACGCTGGGGTGTGTCACAAACCAATATGGGAGTGAGTAAAGTTGTGAAGATGTGCACCTGTGCTGTTTGTCCCCTCTTTGACATATCTGTGGTTGCAGCAGGCCGGCGTCGGTGCACAGAGGAGGCAGGGAACTTCCTCTGCAACATCCTCACGCCTCAGGGTACACGGGAGACGACCAAATTAATCACGACTGAGGTTGTGCGTCTGTTTTATATGGGCCTTCTTTTTTAATTAACTGGAATTTCAGCTTGGTTCAGTCAGCGAGGTAGAGGTTTTGCGGACAGGTCTCAAATTAAAGTCCTATCATTCCAGAGAAGCCAGAGAAAACTGACTCTCACGGGAATCATTTTCCTAATCATCACCTAATGATTCAGTTGTAACACATTAGTCACCATCTAAATATTTTTCTGGTTAACCTCACAGTGTAATAGTTCTCTCTATCTCAAATGGTTGGCTGTAAACTCATTCATTTTGACACGTCAAAGAAGGTCTGCACTGACACCTGCTGGTTCATATGCAAAAGGACCATTTTTAGTTTATTTTTTTTACTTTTTCCTTTATTACTTAGTGCAGGGGTCAGCCACCCTGTTCCTCAAGTTTTACATGTTTCCCTCTTTCAGAATACCTGACAGGCTTCTACGGAGCTTGGTGATAGGTTTATAATTTGAATCAGGTGTGTTGGAAATGGAATACGTATAAAACACAATATCACTTTATATTGTCAACTGTACACTTATATTGTCAACTGGTCACTTCATAGTGTCAACGATAAACACTTTAAAACCCTAATTTGCACTGATACCCTATGTTATCCTGCTTTTAAACTTCTATCTACATGTATATCTCAGATATGCCTCTTTTGTTTTGTATTAGGTGTCTGTATGTCATAAGCCAAGAGCTACTAAACAAAATGTTTCCCCCTTCATAATGACAATAAAGATTCTTGATTCTTGATTTTGATAAAACATGCAGGATAGTAGGTCTCGAGGACCAGGGTTGGTGACCCCTTGCTTAGTGCAACAGGCAAATATTTTCATGTGTCAAATACCTTTTATCAGCTACAAATATACTGAAGAGAAGGATGAACAAAAACACAGGACTGTAAAAAATCTGACAATTAAACAAACCTAAGCGATAGAAAAACTATGTTCTAACTTCACACAATTGACACTAACACAATAATATTTAATAAATAGAATAAATACTTTAAATATCCAGTTTCTCCAAAGACAAAAGAAACATTGTTTAAAATTATTACTAGAATATTTTTTTTATATTATTGTCATTTTATCACTTAAATTGATAGTTTTCTGACTGCATGATGATAAAAGTTATTAAAAAATACAGAAGTTTTTTCTTCCAGAAACTGTATATCATATATGACATTCACGACACATTTTATGAATCAAACAGGCTTAATTTGTAAAGATCTTGAGAGGAGATGCCTTGATTGTGTGATTTTGGATTTTTAAAAAAAAATGTAGTATTAACTGGAACTGTTTAACGTCTTTTATTCGTGTTTAGTTAGTTTAAAAAAAAACTGATTAAAAGTATGCTAAAATCTTTACACATATCCAAACTTGTAAGTATCATCATAATAATGAAGGAATATATTCCATCCAAATGTCTGTACACACACCTTCTCGGCATCTTCCTTGTCGAATAAATTGAAACTAATTGAATTAATTAATGCGGATAAAAAATGGTTGCTTTCAGTTTTTAACTAGATTAAGAGTTCTAACCGTATGTTTCATCTTTATTAAAGCTCGTGAGTATTCTTTAATTTTCTTTAATTGAAATAAACGTCGAGTTTCGAGCGTATATTTGCGACGTTTACGACAGTCGAGTCAATGGCGCGCCTGTCGGAATACGGCAGTGACAAGAAGATGGCGGAGGGAGGTAATGATGCTGAGCTACTCAAGGAGAAGGCGAATAAGTACTTTAAAGGTAATTTGCCATCACTGTCACCACACTGGGTTATGACAGAATTTTATAACGGACAAAGGTGTATCCATTCAGGCGTTATCACGACGCTGCTACACCCTACAACCGGTGCTAATGGGAAGCTAGGCTAATACGGCTTCGGCAGCATGCTAGCAGTAAACCTCATTCATTGGATCACACTACGTTGAACCGAAACAGCAGTTAGCACGGATAGCTAACGACAGTTAGCAGCCTGTACGCCGCCTGCAGCATCAGCCCATGCTGTCACGCGTGTCATATATAGTACACAGCTAATTTCGTTACAATTAGTGTTTTCTTTTTCTTTTCGTGTCATTCTCGTGGTATAACGTCGTCCCTCCAATTGTTTACATCCACCCTTTTTGCTTTCTGTTTTTTTAGCGTGTAGTTTTTACTGAGCTCCTAGAATATTCTGTTAGCCGATGGGCGCATGTGAGCAAGGCAGATTAGTGTTGAGCTCAGTATTGATTTCTTGAAGCTATGTAAAAAGACACCATCGCCTTGTTACAGTGATGTGATGGCGTATTCCAATAGAAGCTAACTCGTATACAAATAACCTCAGTGACAACAGACAAGTAGTGGATAAGTGGGAATATAAACAACTAACACGACCTTACAAAGGTCTATCAGGACGATTGACAACACATCTTTCACTCTGGAGATGTGTATATATATTTTTAAAAAAAAATCAGAAGGACCTCTCTACTTAACCGGATAAAAATAATCATCTATAGTTCACAAAACATAATAATTTTAACGGAGGTTTTACGTCGCCTCTAACGTGCCAATTGCGTCATTTTCCGTCATCATAAAAGTGATATAACCACGTTTTTCACACTCCAAATGGGTTCAGTTTTTATCCATTTGGTTAAAAGAGTCTTTAAAGCCAAAACATATGTTGGGTACAAGATAAAAGTTGAGGTGTTGGCTGAAATGTCATTTTTGTGGTCATCTGTGACTATAGACATGACATGACAAGCTAACGAGAATCTATATTGAAAGTAGCAGCAACAGGTTAACGAGCCTACTTCTGTCTCAGATCCACATATCAAGTGCTTCCTGATTTTTATTTATTTATTTTTATGAACAAAATCATGAAGTTAGTGGAACTAGACTCAGAATGTGACAAAGATACACTGGAGATCTTTTCTAAAATGCCACTTTATTCATGTATTTAATCATGTTTTATTTATTTATTGTGGTGCTTACTATCAATCAGTCATTCAATCTGTCAAATTTTATTTATATAACACCAAATCGTACCAAATTTTTCTTATAACACTTTGCATGTAAAGCTGGTCGGAACCAGACTGTCAGGCCAATTTGCAGAACCCAGTAGAATCCTCCAGGAGTAAACACTTATTACTGGGTTCAGTGCTGAGGGAAAGCGTCCTTTAACGGGCAGAAACCTGGAGCAGTCCCTGACTACTGGAGGATGGTCATCTGCCTTGACCAGTTGGGATAAAAGAGAGAGCTTGAGAAGGGGGAAGTAGGAGGAGGTTGTTTTTTTAAATTTTAAAGCAGTCCATTTTTAAATCTATTATGTAAACAAAGCTTTCTTCCTCTTATTTTTGTTATTATATGTTATGTTTAACTTGACGCCAATATGAGAAGTCTATTTTTTTTTTTTTTCTTGTGAGGTTTTGCATGTAAACTTTAGACCTTATGCCTCAGGACAGAATGCCAGACTTTTACAACTTGGGTGTAATTGCTAAGTAACTGGACTAGTGAGTATTGCAAAATTCCTGATAGGCCTATTGTTTCACTACTTTCAACAGTAAGGGAATAAACCTCAGCTTATCAAGAGTTTCTGCATATTTTAATAATGTATTATGTTGACAAATAACTTCAAAAGCAGGAACATTTTTATGTGTACATGTTTTTTTTTTATAGTGCCGAGCTGTGTTGAGTTAAATGAGCTGAAAAAGAAATGATTTGTGTGATTTATCAAAACAGGAAACCAGTTCAGAGAACTAAACTATGTAGGAAGTGAAATTTAAACCAACATACCAGTGTAGAAAATCTGATGGTGTTCACCCTGTTACATAGTTCATCTGTTCATGCTAAGTCACGCTTCTGCTCTGACTCCTCATGCTGTTAAGCATGTTATTGTCCACACGAGCAGCCTCTTGTATGGAAATCCCAAACCTCACTGTGCAGGAAGTACATTAAAAGAATAATCAACATTAATTGCACCACAAGGCCATTCCACTGACGCTCAAGGACTTTCTGCATGCTCCTGGGGAAATTACTGACGTGCTACTGTAAGGACAATTCCTATTTTCCAGTAGCAGCACTTGCATCTATAGTGCAATTCAACACTTAAACTGCTACTAAATTTCTTTTACAGTGTAATCAGCGCTTGTTAAATGCACATGTTAATTTTCTAACTCACACCCTATCTATTGTATACATAAAATGTTTTTCTGTTTTTTAATAATAGTGTATTTGTGTTCTTAAACTGTAAATGTGCAGTGTATTGGTCTGAGTACACTAATTTCATTGACCGTCTCATGACACTTAAGTCTATTCTGATTTTGGGTTTTACAGGACTGTTAGAACTTATCCTGAAAATTAAGTTAAAATGAAAACTACCATAACAGAAAATACAACAGACCAACACTTGGCTTTAATGAACATCTACATGCTCTTGATTTTCTAAATACACCACTAATGAATGGATGCATTGTTTAACTATCCATAACCTTTTTTTTTTTTTTTTTTTTTTGCAGAGAAAGACTATGAAAATGCAATCAAGTACTACACAGAAGCGCTGGAGGTCAATCCATCCAATGCCATCTACTACAGCAATCGGAGCCTGGCGTACCTGCGCACAGAGTGCTATGGCTACGCCCTGGCTGATGCTACGAAGGCCTTGGAGATAGACAAAAACTACATTAAAGGATATTACCGCCGCGCCACGTCCAATATGGCACTGGGAAAGTTTAAGGCAGCACTTAAGGACTATGAGACGGTAAGAAGTGTTTAGAAATATCGAGCATCACTTAAAACACATCAAAGTCGATGAGAGGATCGAGTGTAATTAAGTGACTTTGGTTTTGCTTAGAATTGTTAACAAATACTTGATGTAAAAGTCAGTGTTTGATGTAGATACAGAGACTGACAGACTTTATGGATAGCAAACTGGGATATTGTTTGTAGTTCTAATGACAACCACAAGAGAGTACACAAAATGGGCTTTATTATATTAAAACGACAAACAACTCATTGGCTTCCACAGAGGCATAAACAAACTAATTTCAGTTTGAGTCTCAGAACATTATGCAATAAATCAATTTTGTGCTCAAGAGTTCAAGTCATATTACGTCCAAGAGGGGGGGGGATCAAACTAAGTCCTTGCTGATTAGGTCTGTAATTTAATAAACAACTATTTGCTTGAGAAATAAATATGCCCCCCCCCCTTCCCCAACTCTTCAAAAACAAAGATCTAGTTTATAATTTTATAAGTACAGTGACTATTTCCAATTTTGTCATGAAAATGTGATTAAAGAATAAATGAGTTACTTTTCAGCCTCTGTGAAACCCTGTAAAACGGTGTAATGTAGCCGACCGTGCTGAATGTTTCCCCTTTTTCTTTCTCAGAGCAACCCAAGGTTCTCGGGTTCCATCTGTTGATCTGTCACAATGCGTTAGGCTCGTCATGTTGCTTTAACAGCCCAAAGTAGGGATTATCCTTTTATCCAGCCATGATGCCGAGTAGATCCAGTCTGAATGCCCTCATACCACAGCTAAATTTGTATCCATTGTTGTTGGTGCTGCCGTCTTAATGTGCGATATAAATATACCAGGGTTGTATCGACAAAGACCTCAACTGTAGTCTGAGTCATTGACTGCACCAACAGCGCCGACCACCACGATGACAGAAAATGAGAGATAATCCTAAATAAGAAGAAGTTTGAACATTTATAGGATTCTGAAATTTTCATGAGTTTATTAAAAGTGTATATGATAAAATAATTTTTCATCCAGCATAAATTAGTTGATAACATTTCATCCCTAAATGTGGGCTTCAATGAAACTGGGTTCATTTTAGTATCTGGCACTTTGACAGATTTTTAGAGCCAGTTATAATAAGAAATGTAAACATATTTCCATCCTGGACGTACATAATGACGACCTCATATAAATGCAAAGTAATTATACTCTTTCTCTGAGCCATCACAAAATTAATTAACTTTTAGTAAATTGTCAGGGCCAAAAATGGGACATGAAAAGCAACTGAGGTGTGAATGCATTTGATGTGAAAACATTGCTGTAAATGGTCTTGTATACCACTCTAAATAAAGATACTGTTAAATGTGTCGATCCTAGTGGTTTTAGCAATCCAGACATGTGGGTTTTTCATGAATCTCAGTCTCATTCCAGATTTTGTGTGTAACCCATTGTGTCCAGTGGGATTACACGCTGAACCTACCCATTTAGAAACAAATAAATCATGAGTGCTTTTGCAACGGGGGCCATTTTTGTGAAACACTCTGCCTTGCATAATTAGTTTGATTCCCAAAGTGTACCTGTGAGAATTTTTAAAAAAAGTTATGCAGAATTTTTGTGTCCTCTTTTACAGTGTTACATGCGGATTTTGTATAAAAATGTACTTGTCTGAAAAAGTTTCTCATTTATCTCACTAAATATTTATCTCCCACGTCAGTGCAGAGCTCTATGTGTTTGTGTCGTTACCGAAGCCGCGTCCGCCTTGAACTTTGTCCGTTAGATTTCTCTAAGGCTATTACTCAGATTTTATTCAAACTTTGCATGATTGTACTTTGGGTCCATGCAGAGGGCGGAAAGGAAGATGGTTGACCTTGACCTA
>JAPSES010000144.1:390517-404029 GCA_029822895.1 Maxillicosta whitleyi | reverse complement strand
TTGTTTTACAGTTGTAAGAAAAGTTCTGTGAACCCTTTGAAATGTTCTAGTTTTCTGCATGAATTGGTCATAAAATATGATCTAATCTACATTTAAGTCACAAGTCCAGACAAATACAATGTGTTTAACCTAATACCATGGAAACACTGATAATATTCCGTGTGTTTATTGGGCACAACTAAACACTGCAGTGAATGTAATGGTTGAACCTCCTTTTGCAGTAATAACCTTAAACAAGTGTTTGTAGTCGCTGCTGATCTGATCTGTACAATGTCCAGGGACATTTCTGATCATTCTTTCTGACAGAACTGCATCAGCTCAGCTGTATTCTTAGCATGTCTGGTGTGAATGTCTTTTCAGGTTGTACAGCTGCAGTTTGTCAGAAATCAGCTGTTCTTATCTGGCCTCAGCTCTGAAGTCCAATCCTTCACATCTGACTTATCTTGACTTAAGTTGGAACAACCTGAAGGATTCAGATGTTAAAGAACTGAAGCACCTTGTTCAGAGTCCACACTGCAAACTGGAGACACTGCAGTAAGTAATGTCAGTTTGTACTGGTTTGGTGAACTCTATGATTAGAAGTCTGTTTGATTATTTTTATTGATTCTTCTGTCGTTTGAATAAATTAAGAAAAGTCTCAGTTAGGGCTGAGAGATACAGAAAAAAATCATATGATCTTTTTTTTTTCTATATCAGATGATATTAATATGTATCATGATATAAATGAAATCACTCTTTTTGTCCAGCTCAAATTTTCTGGTCCTCATATGTTAGTTGTGAAGACATGAGAAGGTTATTTTAGATTTAAATGTGATTCTGTCAGAGGTTGAACATGACAGATGTGCTGAAGAACATTATACAAGTGTTTCAGGGAAATAAAACAGCTTCATATATTGAAAACAAAAAGACTGACCAAGAGGGGGGAAAAAAGCTTTAGTTTTGAAAGAGAAACAAACAAAACAGACCATCTTCACCAAACAAGACCCAGGGTACATGGGTGGGGGGGTGTTCCATAACTGGTATAAACTGAAAGTTAAACTGAATACTGTGTGTTCCACTTTAAGGTTTGTGTGTAAATGTTAAGGTAAAGGCTACATGTACTGGTTGGGTACACCTCTGGATGTATTGAAGGCCCTGAACCCAAATGGTTCCACCCTATTAGCCTGTATGCTGCAGCTGCTCTTACACCTGTGCTGTGGGCGTTGCCTAACTTGATGTGGCTCTAATGTGATTGGTTTGGTGCAGCGCTGCTTAACAATGATTGACTGTTCTTGTGTTTGTCAAAACATGGACCAATTCTATCGAAATTGTATCAAGTATGTCTGTAATGAGGAAACGTTATTTCATGATATGTATCATTATCGTTTCATCACCCAGCCCTAGTCTAAGTAAACATTTATTTCTGATCTCTGTTTGTATTTTTATTTTTTTCAGATGGAAGTGATCTCTGTAATAGTCAGTGTGGTCAGGACTGTGAGGATCAGCTGTATCCAGATGATCGACACATGTTAAAGCAGCAGCAGATCCTCAGTTTATTCTCCTCCCCTCAGTTCTCAAACTGTAGCTCCTCAGGTCATCTCCTCCACTCCTCAGGTCCTCTCCACTCCTCACCCCTCCCTCGACAGATGTCAGAGGAGGTGACGCAGACTTCCTGTACCTCTGTGTCCTTGGTCCTCTATGTGATTTTGAAGGAAGTGAAACATCCTTCCAGATGAGTTAGTGAGATGGATTAATGAGTTAAGAAGCAACATCAGCAGTTATTACTTAATTTCTCGTCTGTTTCTTTTCATTTTATTCAATTTAAATCTTTGTTTTTAATGTTCTGATGCATCCATTTATCTGTCATTACATTCAGTTCAGACCAAATCTAATGAAACAGACTCATTCAGAAAACATTCTCATGTGTTTCATGTCTTACTTTAGAAGGGACAGGTTCTTGGTCACTGTAAAAATTACAAAAGATGAGATACTGGGCTGGTTGATAGTGGAAAAAGTCAGAGACATAGAGTTGTGACATGTTTTCATGTGGCTTCTGTGGTGATCACATATGGTTCAAGTAAGCCTTAATAGTTCCAAACAAACCGCAAAGTCATGGTCTTCTATGGGACAGACAGCAGGGAGTGTGTTAGTGCAGGTAAATATCCAAATAAACCACACACGTCTATTTCCAACTGTTGTTGCACTGCTGCATGTGTCACTTCTGCTTTTGAGTAGTGGGGTTGACCACTACTTTATTACTTTGAAACGTTTTAGATTTGATTTTGAAATACAAATGACAAATAATACTACTTACAGGCATCACATGCCAGAATGTGACAAGTGACAGTATCCTTTTTCTATGTGTTGAGATTGTATGTTAAGAGTTAGTAAAAGTAATTAAATTTTTAAAAAAAAGTGTTTTGTCGCCGCCATTCTCACCCCGGAAGTAGATCCATATTTTGTACAAATAAAAATGTGACAAGTGAATGTATCCTTTTACTATGTATTGAGGTTGTATGTTATGAATTGTTAGTAAAAGTAATTAAATTAAAAGTAAATAAATAAATAAATAAATAATAATGTGTTCTGTCGCCGCCATTCTCACCCCGGAAGTAGATCCATATTTCGTACAAATAAAAATGTGACAAGTGAGTGTATCCTTTTACTATGTGTTGAGATTGTATATTAAGCGCTGTTAGTAAATTAATTAAATCAAAAAAAAAAGAAAGAAAGAAAGAAAGAAACTAACGTGTTATGTCGCCGCCATTCTCACCCCGGAAGTAGGTCAGTATTTCGTCCGCCATTTTGTACACCGGGAGTCTATGGAAGTTCACTCTGCTTTGTCTGACGCTTTGGAGAAAAAGTTAGTTTCTGCTTAGGAACAGGTCAGGTATGAAAGTGGTCAGGGATTCAACTTTCATCCACAAACCAGTGTTTATGACCGGTAAGTTCAATGCTCAACAGTTGGTTTGATAATAAAGTCACGTGGAACAGTATTTCACGTTACGCAATAATAAAATGTAACCGTCTGACAGGGACAATTCTACAATCTGCAACGGGAAATATAGGCGGGAAAACGATCTGCTCTTCATGTCAACCAAGGTACGTTAATATGAGATGTCTTATCACCAGACGTCCACTAGGGGGAGCTGTAACTCCACAACAACACTGGGGGTCATTTCTGTTGTGTGTGTTTTGTAAAGTTAAATGAGGTTGTGGACGGTTAAACAGTCACAAAGCTTCCAAACTGATGGTGCTTCAAGAAATATTCACATTCTAGTCTTTTAGTTTATTAATGTGACACAAATGAATCTGATGCAGACCGGTAACAAATGAAAACGTGATGACTGTGTTTGGTTTCATTGCATTTAATCCACTAAAATGACTCTTTGAAGGTAGAGTTTGGATTATATTGATATTAGAATAATTAATTATTAAGTCACTCATTACATTCAGATAAATATTGCATTAGAAATGGCAGATGTGGTTGAACACCCTGCAGATACATGTATTCTCTTAATGGGTGAGTCATTATTTTTTGTGTCTTGGTGATTTTGTTTTTTTAAATTAATTTCTTTGGTGATGTTGGTGTTTTCAGACCTTTTTCTATTTGTCTTCATCCTGAAAACGACATGAAATGTTCAGATAATGTGATGTGTGATGAATGGGTGTATATTTATAAATGAAATGACGTTAAATTTATTGAGTTTACATGTACATTTTAATTTTTAATTATGTTACTGGGTTTTTCATTTGCATTGTTCATAGTGTAACAACTATTTCTTGTTTAAGGCTCTAATTTAGTATTTTGTGTCGCTCTTTTTTTCTACATAAACTGAATTAAATGGTTTTAACTTCTCATCAAATTCTGAGTAGTTGAAGTGATTAATGTACATGTATATAAATATGAAATGAATGTAAATTGCAATGTGTAACTGCATCGTAAATGTCATCTTATCTTAGTTTAAAAGTTCATTTTAATAATAGAATGTAAATAAAGTTCAATGAGCTTATTCATTAATATGAGCTGTGGTTCCAGGAGGGGGGGGTCACACCAGGACCAGGTTCTGCTGGTCTAGTTTTATTCTGTTCAGTCTGGTTCAGATTTATTGCTTGTTTTGTTTTGTCAAATTGTTTTTGGTGGTTTTTAGTTTTATTTATTCTTTGAAAAAGAAAACATTCCCATTGTATTTTTAATCTCTTTTGCTTATTTAATTACTTCTGTTTTGTCTTTATTTTGATTAGTTTTGTTTGCTTTTATTCATATTTCTTGCTTATTTTGATCACTCCTTTATTTTGTCTCTTTTTTTTCCTCTTTTCTTTCATTTTACTTATTTCCGGGGTGTCAGACTCTGGTCCTGGAGGGCCGGTGTCCTGCATGTTTTAGATGTTTCCTTCTTCCATCGCACCTGGAAGCCGTTCCATTATTATCAGACTTCTGCAGAACATGAGGATGAGCTGATCAGCAGGTGTGATGGAAGAGGGAACATCTGAAGTTTGACACCTGTGACTTATTTTGTTGAGAATTTGGGCTGATTTTGTGTATTTTTATTCAGACTCAGTGATGTTTTGACTTTAGAGTTTGTATTTTGATCATTTCTGTCCTGTTTTTGTGTTGTTGTTGTTTTTGTTTTTTTTTTTGGTGCAATTCATAATTTACTCATTCGTTTATAGGTGAGAATTTATTCAGGTTATTTTTGCGTTTTGTTTAGATAAAAGCTACATAACAATATGTGCATTAGTTCATAATTGACATATTTAATTGAGTTTGATGCATTTTGTTGATTTGCTGCTGTTTTTCACACATTTCAGTTTTGTGTCGTATTTTGGTGTTTTATGAATACATCCATTTGTTTCATATTTAATTCAACTTTTGCTCACGTTTAATGCCGGTTGGTGATCTCTTTTGTGTATTTACTTAATATTTTGAACATTTTTTTATATTAAATGCAGGTTTGTGGTGTGTTTTGCTACTTTTCTGCTTGTTGTATCTATTTTTCCACATATTTTTGCTGGTTTCTTTTGAGTTTTCTTTTTGTTTTTTGCTGCTTCTCTGCTCATTTGTTTCTCATTCTGTGCACATTTGTGATGTATTTTGTACATTTTATTTCTCATTTTGCATACTCGTTGCATATTTAATGCAGATTTGTGATATATTTAGTTGATTTACTGTTCATGTTGTTTTTCTTTTTCAACATATTTATTTCAGTTTAATGATGTAGGGCGGCGATAGCCGCAAACTGGCAGCCACGCCTCCATCAGTCTGCTCCAACACAACTGTGGACAAACGTAGTTTACCACCACCAGAGGGGGGATGTCAGAGTGAATGAATAATGGATCAATAATAATAATAATAATGCTTTGGGTCTCTTGAAAAGCACTATAGAAATCTATTTTGCTGATTTTTTTTTTTTTTTTGTGCTCATTTTTCAACATTTATTTGAGTGTAATGATGGATTTTGTTGCTTTTCTGCTTATTTTGTCCATTTTTTTAACATTTATTTGAATTTAATGATGGATTTTTCTGCTTTTCTGCTCATTTTATCCATTTTTTTAACATTTATTTGAGTTTAATGATGGATTTTGTTGCTTTTCTGCTTATTTTATTCAGTTTTTAACATTTATTTGAGTTTAATGATGGATTTTGTTGCTTTTCTGCTTATTTTATCCAGTTTTTAACATTTATTTGAATTTAATGATGGATTTTGTTGCTTTTCTGCTTATTTTATCCAGTTTTTAACATTTATTTGAGTTTAATGATGTATTTTGCTGCTTTTCTGCTCATTTTGTCCAGTTTTTAACATGTTTGTCTTTACTGTATTGGTTCTGCTGGTCCATGTACAGGACTCGTTTACCTTCCAGTTGGCTCACCTTTCAGCTCTTCTTTGCTTTTGACAACATTTTTTCATTTTCTAACCATTACCAAACATTTCTAGTCACATCACTGGGCCTTGGCTTCCAGAAAACTGAGAACTGCGCCACTGGAAAAATCTCTTCTCCTGATCAATTCCACGACAGAGAAAGACTCCACATAACATTTGCCTTTGGCTGGGCTGAAGCGTTTCGATTCCCAATATGACATAGTGGGAAAAACTGAGTTATTAGTGTGAGGTGGATCGGACTTGTGACCGTCTGCCGTTTTGCAGAATCTGTGCAAACATTCTCCCAAACATCTGCTCGTGCCCCCCAGCCTCATAAAAAGTCAAGAATGCTGCTGCTGGTGTGTGTGTGTGTGTGTGTGTGTGTTTTACTGCTTATGAGGCTACTTCACTTTTTCCACACGAGCAGCAGCGTCAACGCTCAGCTCGACGTCCACCGCCGTTTGTCTGCGTTTACCCAAATGTGTAAATGCACGTGTTGTATAAGCGTCCATAAGCCACGCCCACTCCCACCGCCCATTTCATACACTTTGAGTCATATTCAGGGTTTGTTTCCACACTGAAACAAAGGTCTTTTTGGGGTTGTAGAATTTGCATAAACATATTGAATGAACCTCACATTATTTATTTGCGTTCCCTCTAAAAGTAAAAAAAAAACATGGATCTAAACTATTCGATGAGAAGTTTTTATCCTGTTGGATGGTGAGGGAAAAGTTGGGTTTACGTTGCTCCGCCCACTACGTGGCCACGCCAGTTGCATACGGAGTCAACGAGGGGAGAATAACGTGACACGCATCGGTGGCTCTGAAGACGTGACGCGCAGCATGCGAGGAATTTCTCCACAACGTAAGGTCAAATCACTTAATTATGAATCTCGGGGAGTTTAGCCGAATGTTTTCCTGATTTCACCAGCAGATGGTTGGCCTGCATCTACCGGAACGTCCTAGCCCAGTAGAACTGTGTGTGTTCTGTAGAGTTCATTTGGTTCTCAGGAAGCTGTTGTGCTAATTTAGAACCTAAAGCTGTACGGCGCTAAGCTAGCCACGTTAAGTGGGTGTGTCCTCACTTTTGAGACATGCTGCAGAAATATAATGTAAATGTGTTTTTTTTTCTCACCTGTTATTTATATAGAATATTTGTACTGTTGTTGCACTGATGTAACTGTAAACATTTACCCAGGGTGGGGTAAATAATGTATCGATCGTTTGATCAGGTTCGTATTTTGTCGTTTTCCGCTCTTTCTCCTTCAGAGTTGGTTCGTATTTTGTCGTTTTCCGCTCTTTCTCCTTCAGATTCGGTTCGTATTTTGTCGTTTTCCGCTCTTTCTCTTTCAGATTCGGTTCGTATTTTGTCGTTTTCCGCTCTTTCTCTTTCAGATTCGGTTCGTATTTTGTCGTTTTCCGCTCTTTCTCCTTCAGATTCGGTTCGTATTTCGTTGTGTTTTCCGCTCTTTCTCCTTCAGATTCGGTTCGTATTTCGTTGTGTTTTCCGCTCTTTCTCCTTCAGATTCGGTTCATATTTTGGGCCTGCTGCCGTCGTCTCTGTCTGCTGCTGCTCCTCTGACTGCAGTGCTGTGATCCACATCCGTCTGCCTTGGATTTTATCCTGTCTTTTCCAGAGGCTGGATCCTCAGGCTTGCGTTTCCCACGGCGATGGGAAATGGTGTGAGATGCAGCATCACAATGTCACCTTGACAGGGATCTACAGGAGGCGACGAGGGCGCAAACACACATCTGTAGTACAGCGTTGGACGGAGGTTTGTGTGTGTCTGTTGTTGAGCGTGTGGATGTGTGTGCGTGGCAAAGGGAGGGGGAGGGGCAGGGGGAGGGAGGGGGGGGGGGTGGGCTGAGGAGGCGGCTGTAGATGTAGAACTCCGTCACACAGATCAGAGCTGGAGGATCCCTCTTCACGTCCAGGCGACGGCGCCGCAGACATGTCAGGAGCTGTGCAGCAGCATGATGGGACAGGTGAGGCATGATGGGTAATCAGGTCACATCCCACCAGGTCGCGTCATTGTCACTTAAAAGTCTGTCAGAAAGAGCAGACGTAGGTTTAGAACAAGTGAAGCCAGGACTGAAGGCCTTAAAGGTCATCAGGGTTTGAATTAGGATTCAGATTCGGTTCTTTTTTCATTCACTTTTTATGTCCAGATTTAGTTCTTTTTTTGTTACTACTTGTTCATATTCGTTTTGTCAATTTCTTTCTTTTTTTGTACAGATTTACTCCTCATTTTGTCCATTTTTGTATTGATTTAGTCTCTTTTTCTTCTTCAGATTTGGTTTTTATTTTGTTTGTTTGGGTCAAAAATAGACTTTACAGAATCAACATTAGTCAAATGACCCCAAACCAGCTGAAGACAGATTCCACTTGAGCCTTTGACTGTAAATCCTCACTTGCTTTCACCTGGAGCTGGACTCACACTTGTGAAAACTTTGCGTGCTCCTGAACATCTCCTGGTGCGTTTGAGGCTCCCTCTGCCTTTTGGCGCATGACGGCGCTGCAGACCTTCGGGCTTCCGTTCCTGCCCTAATTGCGTTTTCCGCGGCTGGAACGGAGTGAAAAACCCACCGCCGCATCCCTTTCTCTCTCCAGTCACGTGATGTGCATTCGCTCTCGTGGTGCCTTTAAGGACCGTGGGAAAACTGAATGAAAGCAGGATTCTAAAACCACTACCATGGGTTAGTTCTTTCCTAATTATTACGAATTAAATAATAATTAGACATGGAATATTAAACCTAAACCCAACACGAAAAACAGTTCAGCTTTAGTTTGAGAACAAGTCGCCAAAAGAAGCTTTTTGGATGTTTTCTTCCTAGGCCTATTGGTCATTATTTTGTTTTCTGTAAATATCGTGTTTCATTTGCAGTTGAATTTCTTTATTTTTTCTGGTTTATTCCTTAATGTGTGTTTTTGTTGCCTCTTGTTGGTTCAAATTTTGTGTATTTTCTTTTTTTTTTCTTTTTGCTTATTTGGCATGTTTTGTGATCATGTGGTTCATTTTAATTTAATGCTACTCTAAAAGAAAGATCAAAATAAGTACAGTATTAAGACACACTGGTCTTTCCTTTTCATTTTCAGCAGTATGAGGTAAAAATACAAACTTGAATGAAGTAGCAGCCAAAGTATGGTCCACTTGAAGATTCATCATTGGCACCATTATTGCATGATCACATCTAGTGAAATGTGACATCATAATTTCATGCTTGAACAACTTTATTGTCATGTCAAAAATATCGAGTACTTTACACCAAATTTTATTTTTTGTAGTTGAATTACTCCTCTGAAACATATGCGCCTGCATTGATATTGTTCAGATTCTAATATTTTCTTTAAAGTTTAAAAATCAATTAAAATTTACATGAAGAAATACATATAATATAAAGATTTATGGGATCTAATGTCACTTAATTCTATAGTTGTTGATCATTTTTTAAGATTTACAGTAAAGTTGTGCAGAAGTTTCCAATTCAGTGTTGAATTGAAATAGAAAATAGCAGTAAATTTGACATTATCCACGATTTCATACTTAATTTTAGTATTTTTGCATTAAATATTATTCTCTAAGGCTATTAAAAACTCCTCTGAAGCACAATAACCTGCATAAATACCAAGTAGATGACAGTATCTTCTCCAGTTGTGTCAAATCTAAACGGCTGGGCCGATGGTCTGTAACGACGCACTGAAACCGTAAAGTCCGAGGGTCCCTGAAGGCGTCCGGAGGCCTCGTGACGTCACCGCTCCCCTGCGCTCTCTCCATCAGCCAGTCAGAGAAGGGATGCTCTGAACGCAAGACTGCAGCATCTTCACGGACAAAACGTAGAGCAGGGAGAAAAAAAAAAAAAAAAAAACAGCTCGAGCCTTTTCTTTCGGTCTGATCCATCCTCCAGCTCCGCGCGCGTCTCCGGACCGTCCTCAGCTCACGCGTCCGCCGTCACCCGTGGGTGTCCCGTTCATGACCGGAGCCCGGACAGGATAAAGCAGAAAGAAAAGCCGCCTGCTGCCCATTCCCCTTCGGATTTTTTTTGTACTCTTCTTGGTTCACTGACCTTTGTTTCCTTTCTGTGTTTCCTTTCCTTTCTGTGTTTCCTTTCCTTTCTTTCCTCCGGTTCATTTAACCTCTTTGTCTTTCTGTTTGGGTTTATTTCCTTGCCCTGTCGGCCGCTGGTTGCAGAGGAGCGCCACCATCCTGCACCGCCTGACATGCTTTTATCCGGTCGCAGCGGAATGACACACATATCCTAACCCGCATATCAGAAGGTTGATGGAACACTGACGCTCCTGATTTTTGCACGTTTTTTTAGTAGCCTAGATCACGCATCTGCAGAGGTTTGGGATTTTTTTGGGTTCCTATTTCTCTTGAGCCGATCATCCGCCCGCTCCGCCAGTTTCTTTCTTTCTTTCTGTCTTCTGCGCAGCATCTCTTTACGCACGGCCACAGCGCGGAGAAAACGCGCAGCATATCATCCCCCGTCCGTAAAGAAACAGGCGTATTCTCCGATTCCGAACCCGCTTTCGCCTGCTTCTATTCCTCCTTCTCCTCCCTTTTTCTTTTTCTTATTCTTCAAGGACTCGTCTCTCTCTCTCTCGCTCTCTCTCTCTCTCTGTGTGTGTGTAAACGGCTGCGCTGCGTAAAAAAGAAAAACAACGGGAAAAAAGGGGGATTTAAACGCAACACAAGCATCCAAGAGCAAGCTCGAAAATGATGGCCGGCGGAGCAGTACAGCAAAACGGGATTTTCTCAAATCCTCACCACCACAATCAACAACCACACATGGAGTCCGATCCGCCGGATTCGCGTAAAAGACCCCTGGAGACGCCGACGGAGGCCAGCAGCACCAAACGCACAAACACGGGAGGTAAGGACAAGGCGATGGGGATGCGGGAGCGGGTCTGGGTCAGTGTGGTTTCGTTCAGATTAAAGGAGGTGCAGGTTGATCTGAACGGGGAGGGATTGGGAGTCATTTGCAGTGCGCGTTTTCTTCTTAAATCTGCCTTGTCATGAGCGACATTACAAAAAAAAAAAAAAATCGCATCCCGGGTGCGTGGATGAAAGGGAAACAATGAGATGAGATTTGGAGGGAATCCGCCGGGTCCCTCATAGCGCACATCCTGGCTCTTTTCAGTCTAGATCAGCCTAAATTATGTGTGTTTTTGAAACTGCGTCTTCAGATTTTTTTTTTTTTACGCGCAGCCTCTAGAGCGGCCATGCTGGAGCCAAAATAAGGATGTAAACAAGTGAAATCCAGATCAGGCTGGTGGTGGTGGTGGCGGTGCGTGATCGCTCTCATCCCGTCGACGGATGACCTTGTGATAATCTCACACATCAGCCACCATCGCCGCTTTGTGTACAATTACACAAGCGGATAAACAAGCGGGAGTCGTATTAACAGCAGGCCTTTGACGCGCCGGAGACCGAGGCGGAGGGGGATCCGGAATGCGACAGTCTGTGTTATTGCAGTATATGATGCCTGTGCCTGGACATTTATCAGCATGCATTTGCATTACTGTCCTCATTTTATATCTGCAGTGACGAGCGAGACGAATTTTTTTTTATCTCTAAATTGTCCAATGATGCTTTTTTTTTTCATGGTTGGATGAAATATGGATATGTCACCATGGCAATCACCATATTTGGTTTTTGTTTACATGCTGTCATGCGCCAAAGCATTCCCATCACCCGGCATTCCAACCATCAGTAGCCTCTCCTGGCCATGCACCCCCCCCCTCCCCCATCATGGACATGTGGACACACAATACACTGTCAGTGCTCCTTAAAGTCCCCGGACTCAGGGGTCCAGCAGGGTTTGGATCAGTTCAGGGAATCCAGTCCAGTCTAAATAGTCTGCGTTTCCTTCAGGTCATTAAGGTTGATGTTCTCAGGGTTTTAGAACATGTTTGAATCCAGTGTCACAGTGTCTTTACTCTTCCATCCACAGTGTTTTTGTCACTTCTCAGGCTGAAACTGGAATTAACAAACTGTTCTCAATGTCTCACCTGGGGAAAAAAAATAAGCTTAGAAAAAAAAACCACGTAATTTTACCCTGAATGTATTCTTTAAGGCCATAAAACATTGAAACGCATTAAGCTGCACTAACATCATTTAGAGTTCAGTGTTTTCAGCAATTCCCTAAAATCTCATATTAATTGTAATTGAATTCAATTCAGTCTTGAATTAAGTCGAGACATTGCATTAAAAGCAAAAAAATTGACATTATCCATAATTTCATACTTATGTTTAGTGGCATGTGAAAAATATTCTGTATTTTGCCTCAAATTTCATTCTTTAATGTTGTTAAAAAAAAAAAAAAAACTTCAAACACATTCACTTGCACTAATGCCTTTCAGATTTTAATGTCAAATGTTACATTTATCTCACATTAAAATAATTAAAAGGCAAAATATACACATTTAGTGAAACGGATGCTTCGTATTAGAGTTGAGTGATTTAATGGACGCAATGTGATTTATTAATAAAGTTACTGGCATATTTTTAAAACAAATTTACAGAAAAAAATTTGCTAAATTTTCCAATTCAGTGTTGAATTAAGTCTCAAATGACATTAAATTTGATAATTCCCACACTGTCATACTTGTAAATCTGAAACTACTTGATGTCATGTCAAAAATATTCAGTATTTTGCCCCAAATTTTTCTTCTTTAAGGCCATAAAAACTCTGAAACACATTAACATCATTTAGATTTCAGTGTTTTCTCCAATTCTCTAAAATCTGACAATTAATTGTAATTTAATTTTAACATGTACACATTCAGTAAAACAGATGCTTCGTACAAGAGGAAAAAAACATGGGCTCTATTGTGATTTATTACTACAGTTTTTGCATTTTTTAAAATAAAGTTATAGTAACAATTATGCAAAAATATTAAATTCAGTGTTAAGATATTTTAGACATTGCATTAAAGAAGAATAAATCTGAAGCAATCTGAAACACCTTTTCACTTGCATTAATATCATTCAGATTTGATCTTTTCCAGTTTTTTCTTTAAAAATCTGACACTAAATGAATTAAAATGTAACTCCTACAAATTTTTTTAATGGAACAGACACTTAAAAATAATATCTTTACAGAAAAATTTGTGCAAAACTCTCCAATTTGGTGTTGGATGAAGTTGCGTCAGCGTTTTTTTTTCTTAAATTCATGCTTATAAATATCAATCTACTTAAGTGTCAGGTAAAAAATATTCAGTATTTTTGCACCAAATTTAACACTTTAAGGTCATAAAAGCTCTGAAACGTATATTACGAAGCGTTACTGTCACACAAATTTGACTTATCGAGGAAATTGTGACTAAATGTGCGAAAAATGACGATTAGCATTTCCTCAAATATCTCGTTTGGTCCGAAACCCAAAAATACTCAGTTACATTCACAGACGACGAAAGAAACCAGAAAATATTGACATTAAGAAGCTGCAAACAGAAAATGCCCCCTTTATTGGAACAGGTGCCGTAGTAGTTGACAGTGTTCGACTTGAGTTTGATAAAACGACGTTGGCACACGTTTCCAGTTCGAGACGCCGCCTCTCCATCAGTCAGCTGTTGTGTTTTGGGCTGATTTTTAGGTGACCTGGTCCTTTCGTGCATTGAACAAACCAGTTAACGTTAGATTTCCCTGACTCCCCCCACCACCACTACA
>JAPSES010000144.1:363412-386314 GCA_029822895.1 Maxillicosta whitleyi | reverse complement strand
ACCTCCCCCCGACAGCCTCGAACAATACACACACACACACACACACACACCGAGGCCTGCAATGGGAGGCGGCGGCTTTACTTATCTTTGTTGGCGTTGAAGGCCGTGTCCACAGCGATTTCCAACTCCAATGACGGGGGTTGTTTCAGTATCGAGTCGTTTCATTGGTTCTTTTTTAAAAGCTCTGCAGCAGGAGTCGTCGTAGCAACGTCGGTCATGACAAACCGATGGAGTTTAGCAACACGTACCGGCGTTTTCGTATCAAAACGTTAAACTCTGGATTATTTACGTAGACGCCATGTGTTCACAAACCTCACTTCTTTTTCTCCTTCCTCTCCTCCTCCTCTTTTCTTCATTCTTCTTCTTCCAACGAACGTCCTCCTCACTCCATTCTTTTTTAGCTGCCACGAGTCAAACACATGAAGCTGTGTCATGTGTTTTTGAGGTGAAACGTCGTCCATTTTACAAACAGCTGTTTTCTTCTCCGACAGCGGCGCTGACGCTGCTGTTGAATGATTCATCTTCGTTCCTTTAGGAGAATAAAATCAAACCTTGGATAGTCATGTTCAAAGATGGAGGCGCGACATAACCTGCAAAATAACCTGTTTTTTTCCTGCGACTATTGGATTATTGTTTCCGTACCGGGGCGTTTCAACCTCTTCTATGGATCTTGTTCTAATTAACATTTAACGTTTTTCTAATTAATATTTTCCACAACACAAATATCCCTTTGGCCTCCACATGTTTTCCACAGATGTCGTAATTATCTGATTATTTTCTGCGAACAGTTGAGTTATTTTCTAAATAAAATGGGCAACATTTCACCAACAGCTGCATGAAAATAAGTCTGTATGAGTCACTTTAGGCTGAAGCGTAGAAAGTGTTTTTCACATGTTTAGGAACATGACACTAAAACGATATCGATGAGGTTTCCGTGACGTCTTGTTTTGATCGATATTGTGTCACTGAGGAGGAAATGTTCTCACATAAACAGACATTTAACCTTAAAAAAAGCTAATTGGGTGTCAGAACAGTTGGAGATGAACCCACTGATCATTCAGCTTTATGTGTTATTTTGTCAAACAGTTGTAAATACATCAGATTATCCTCATTAATGAGTTGAAGCTCTTTAATTTATGTAAATGTCGGTGAATCTGGAGGCTTTTATTCAACCCATTTGATCCTGTAGCTTTATCTGATGGAAAGTTCCTTTAATATTTTAATAACTAATGCCCAGAGGTGCTGCTCTTTGCTTTTAGTGTTGTTTGTTGTATTACATAATATAGAGTCTATAAGTTTTAACCTGTTCCTTCCACATAATTAGTGTTAATTTTCTCCCATTCTACCAAGTTCCAAGGCTTAGAACTGATGAAGCAGGACAAAATGAACCTTTACTCTGAAAGATAATAACCTCTAGTTTCAGAACTTTTCTTTATTAGTTTATAGATAAAATAGAACCAGGTTAAATTTAGTTGAAACTGTTTATTTTTCAGTTTTTTACAGTTTTTTTTTTCTGTTTTTATTAAGGAAAGTCAAATTGGCATCAATCTTTATCCAGATGAGTCTTCAATTACTTAGGTTTTGTTGTTCAATGTTGTAAAATATACTTAGACTCAAATGTGGAGAATCTAAGCTTTTTTTTAACAAAGTATATCGTCAATATAATTACAAAAGTTTAATTGTACAAACTGGTGATAAAATGGTGTCTGGTGGGAAACAAGAGGTTAATAGTGCAGGAAAACACTCTATAATAATTCTCTCTATTATAATACTAACATTTGGGGCAACGTTTGAGCCCCAATTCATCAAAAATTAATGTGGAGGTCATGAAAATCAACTAATCTGAGTTTTCCCAGATGTAACAGTGGCAGTCTAACGCTGGTGTTTCAGCTTTTTGGATGCATTTTTAGATATTTCTGCACAGACATAGTAATAAAAATGTTTCAAAATGATGTCCAATCATATTTTTGTCATCTTAAAATGTATAAATATATATATATAAATGTATATATTCTCGCAGAAGGAGCTTCAGCTTATACAAATTCAGAGAAAGAACCAGATCTTAAACAGTACGGAGCCACTGAAAAGCAGCGGGTTGTACTGTTTCGTCTGTATGTCGAGGCCTAGTCAGTGATATTAAAAGTTAGATGAACAACCCATTAAAATGCAGACGTGAAACGGCTCATCAGCAACGTTGGGGAAACTTCTTTTTCCAATTTAATCCTCAAATATTGCATTATTCAGGGGGTCACGGCGGCGTTCGGGGCCTTAATGAAGCGCCGTGTGTGCTCTGTGGAAGTGGCCGCCTCCAAAATGTCAAATCTAAATTAACAGAATGACGTCGGAAAAGGAAAAGACGGAGAGATTCCCTCGCGCCGGCCTTCCCCCCGGTGTTTATGAGTGACGACGGCCATCTTTCAGACTGAAGACAGCTGCTCAGGGCTTTATGTGTGTTACCTCCCAACAAAAGAGCAGAGGAGGGGGGTGTTAGACAAAGCCAGACCCCCCCTTGACTCTCCCTGCTCAGGGCACATGAATATTTTCCAAGTCCCCAGAGCCCTGAGCCTCCATACCAGAGCCCCTCTTCAGTCCCACTAATACTGCGCTCACACTGGACTCCACTTATTATTACACTTTATATTCACAAGGTTTTGACGCTGGTTCAATTCTAGCTTTTAGTTAAAGACGTTTGTATCATAGTGGATTCTGGACGCATGAGTTTGACCAAGAATGTGAATATGGAGAAATGTTAGTGTCTGTTTTTCGTTCTTTTGTAGGATTAATATTCCAAATTCTGACCAGTACGGGGTCAATGTGGAACCAAAACGCACTTAATTCTAAAACAAAAAAAAACAAAACACCAACAAATCAACACTGTATATCGAGCCACTGAATAAAGCAAAGATAAGTGGTAAAACCAGTAAAAAAAACGACAGTAAACCTAAACTATGAGATAACAGACTAACATTTGGTAAAACACGTCTAAAAGATTGTAAAGCCAAACTATCCAATGGTTAACGGACACATACAGATGGTTAAACTAGACTAAAATATGGGAAAAACAAACTAAGAGATGGTTTAGTCAGATTAGTAGTTGGTAAAACCAGCATTAAATATAGTTGAGACAAACTAAAATATATTTAAAATACACTAAAACATGGTTAAAACAGGTGAAACATTAGTAAAAATGTGTCTAAAACATTGAAAAAACTAACTATTTGAAAGCTAAACCAGAATTAAATATAGTTAAACTACACTGAAATAGAAAAAACAAAGTAAGAGATTGTTTAATCAGGCTAAATGTTGGTTAAACCAGTATGAAAAATGGTTAAAATAAATGAAAAGATGGTAAATCAGATTAAAAATTGGTAAAACACATTTAAAATATTGTAAAACCAAACTATTTAATGGCTAACTCAGACATATAAATGGTTAAACTGAAGTAAAACCAAACTAAACCATGGTTTAAACAGACTAGAAGTTATTAAAACTAGTATAAATGATGGTTAAACTAAAAGGTGGATGAAATAAACTAAAATAGCTTCTATACATCTGCATTTTCATATCAAATTTTAATTTAAAGAAACAGACTAGATTTCCTGTCATTGAATATAAAACTAAAACCCAGTCAATGGTAGAAACATAAATGTACATTTTACAGAATATTAACTCAGGTTTTGTGTTAATTAAGGGTTAAATATATCATTGAATACATTTTACAGACATAAGAGGTTTATTTTAGAGAAAATATGACTCATTTCATATTTAATGGTAGACGCATAAACACATACATTAATAAAAATAGTATTTTTAATGTGTTTTCTGTGGTTAAAGATTATATAAGTTAAATATACGATTAATGCATTTGATAGACACAAAAGGCTTATTTTAGAGAAAATAGGACTTGAACATAAATTTTAAATATGTAAGTAAATCCATTTATCCATGAACACATGAATGCACACGTCTATTACAAGTCTATTAACTTTGCTTAAGTGTTAAATGACACCTAATTATATCATGTAGACTTGTTATAAATTCATGGCTGATGTTTGTCCGACTGAAGTGTTTTCTCAGACTGTTCAGTGTTAAATACGTCTGTTTTTTTTTGTTTTTTTTTAACTCTAAAGCTTTCATCCGTCGTTTGTTTGAAGTGTGTAAGAATCAGTCTGAACATGAGAGACTGTGATCTTCACCCCCCCCACCTCCCACTCTGCCCCTCCAGGCCTGTGGACACCAGATCCCAGGATTTGAGCCTCCCAATCCCCCAGCGTGGAGCGCCTATTCTGGGCCTGGCGGGTCCGCGGGGGCCTTAGCAACAGATTGGACTGTTTACTCACCACTATGTTCTGGTGGAGGGAGATTCATTATTTATCGTGAATGACCTCTATACTGCACGTGTCCAACCCCACCCCCCCACCCCAACCCCATGTTGACCCGAGACACTCTAGACCCAGAACCCGACGGGTTCAGCCGGCTTTGTTTGTCCACGCTGTGACTTTGCCTGGTTCTGGGTCTTTTCTCGGTTGCTGGGAGTGGTGATTTGGCTGCAGTCGCATTACATCACACACAACAGAAAACAGATACATGGAAAGGCTGGGTTTTTGTCCAATCCCTTTGACATGTAAAAGGAAATGTGTGTGTGCTGGAACTGCAGGAATGAATAAAAACAAAGCCCCTGATCCCGGCAGCCAGTAGGGAACCTGCGTAGTTATTCAGCTGCACATGCACCGGTCTGAGCCCAGACACTGGTGATGATGGGAAGTGGACTTCACAGCATCTTCAACCCAAAGTTTGTCAGTTTGTTGGCGTCGATGCTCGATCTGGAGCCAAGTCTTTGCAGGAAAACTAGTCCCAGAACCAAGAACAACTCATCGTAACCAACGAGATGAGATATGTTAACAAACAATGAAACAAGTTTAGGATTTAATCTGAACAATCTTAAGAAAAGGATTTTTTTTTTTTTTAAAAAAAAGTTAATTTCAATGAAAACAAAAGGTGACAAACACTAGTAGCTTTTCTATTGGTCGTCTGCGCAAAACTTTTTCTGATATTTAGTTTAAATGTTGAAAAAACAGAAGTGTGCAATGTTGGTTTTTCCATGAAATCACAAATGATTTCTTGCTTTATTGTCACAAGATGACACGACATGTCATTCCATAAACATGGAGACGACTGTAAATATGTTGATTTACAGATATATTCATTATTATTATTTATTACCCCTCTATCTTGTACTAAATTTTAAAAAATGATTGGGTTTCCTGGTGCGTCCACACATACGGCACCGCGTGTCTTTAAAACACTACTACGTCACTTGTTGTAACGTCTGTCATCATCCATTTTTTTTTGTTCGCATAACTGTAGTTGCACAAAAAAGTCTTTCCATTGTAGTTTTGTGTGATAGAATGATTGCTCTATGCGTAAAAAAAAACACACCTCTCGCCAGTGCAAATGTTTTTAATAAAAAAAAATAATAAGTCTTGACAAAATTATAATTTTTTTTCTATTAGCTGCATTTTTATGCACAAATTATATTCGCGCAATTTGAGGATCGATGAAAAACCAACTGGTGTAACACTGATGTCTGGTTTCCTGATCAGTTACCATTAATGAGAATGACTTGACAGCTTTCATGACGGCATCTGTTTTCCACGTTTGGAAACATCCGTAAAAACCCTCAGATGTTGGAGATCAATGACATGGACCAGTTGTTTTAGTAACATTAGTCCTGTTTGATGACATCTAAATTAAGTCAAAGTAAAGCCCAGGGATCAGTGCTACATTTATACCGATACCTCGGTCAAGGACACTGACAGGAGAATAAACCTAGCATAAATGTTTGTGATGGTGGGGGAAACTGAAAACCTGCAAACTCCACTGAGGTGTTTCCCCCGTTTGCTCGTCTTATTTTAGTTCATCCACGACTCTTTCTGATCAAGTAGATTTATGTGTAAACCAGACTGAACTCTAACCGTGTCTTTGTTGAGACGTCTGTCGGACCTGCCTGTGCACCGAAATCCAACTCTGTACGGTTATCGCACGCATTGAAACGTGGCGGCCTGAACTCGGAGCGAAAATGTGGTGAATTAAAAAAAACAGGAGACGGTTCGCGGCTATCAGCTGATCTGCTACACTGGACAAAATCTAAACCGTACCGAGATCAGATTCACTTGTTCTATCGGCAGGTTTTGTGCTTAAAAAAAACAAATAAACAAAAAAAAAAATAGAAAAAATTAAAGTTATCTTGGTAAGGTTTCTTGAAATAATATTTTCTAGATCTATTGTCTAAAAATAAATTCTTATGACTCCCTGAAAAATTACTCTTTAGTTGATTTTGTTTGATTTTTTTTAGTGTGATGGAATATTAATAATATAAAAAAAACAGTTGGTAAGGTTTAGATCTTTTCCAGTCTTATGTATTCTTAGTGGTTTACGCCACTGGCTTTGGTGTGGAAGGTTGCTGGTTCAAGACCCAGGTGGGCCCTTGGGTAAGGCCCTTCACGCTATACACACCTATACCTGTAGCCACAAGGGGGCGGGGTCTCATTGTTCTGGTCCCAAGCCCAGACAAATACAGAGGGTTGTGTCAGGAAGGGCATCCGACGTAAAAACCTGTGACAAATAAACATGTGAATGTGTCGCTGCCCCGTCAACCCCCGCTAGCGAGGGGGGAAAAAATGGCGGGTAAAGAAATGTTAACTTCTTTTTTTTTTTTTTGGAACATTTTCTGAAAAAGAACAAAAAGACATAAGTAGCTGTGCTCATGTGGGGAATGTTAACCCTTTCTAAGTTATAAGATAATAAGACCTTATTGCCTTTGTGTAGTTTTTAGTTTTTTATTATGTAGAAAATCAAGGTCAATAAAGTTACCATATTCGGTTCATTACCCATTAGTGTAAAAATAATAATAATACTAGTAGTAAATACAAGAAAATTTCACATACAATGATGGGAACAAGTACTTAGAACTGTTACCGTCACTGTGTTATAATGTATGTGGAAATGACCAAACACTAGCATGCTAACGTTAGCATGTTTTGTAGATACAGTGACACTGTACGATGTTTGTTAGTGGAACATGAGGTCTGATCTGGTCTGGAAAAGCACAATTCTGGAAGTTTTCCTTTTTTTTCCCCCAATACGAGTAAATGAAGTTGACCTTTTTGCAGCACAAATGGGATTTAATTTTGAGCAGCGTTTGGACACGACTTCTTTAAACTGCAGTGACATCAGTCCCTTAAAACGACAAACTGAAGACTTGTGTTTCAACATGTAGATGTTTTAATAAAAGTTTAGGATCATAACATCGTGTGTGTTCTACTCTGCTTTAAATGAGGTCAAATGTCATATTTTTATCAATATTTACAAATTAGTCCCTGATGATTAAAGCACTGACTCAGATGGTTAATAATGGGTTGAACATAAAAAAAATCCACCAAGTATCTGATAGAATTTTGACAGTTTTAATTTGATATTTATTTCAATGTGAAGTAAGACTTAGACGTTCTATTTTTAGCATCTTCTAATAATACCAGCTGATTGTTCGGTTATTGGCTTTTGCCGTCGTCTTTATATCTATCAGCTGATCCCTAATTCAGTCAATATCAATAAATGTATCATGATTAATGTCACACGTTTGTTTCTTTAGAGTTTAGCAGCTGGTTTTTGGCCCAGAGAAGATGAAACCAGACTTTTGTTTGTGGGTTTAATTTATTGGTAAAAGATGTAACAAGATGGAAATAGTGTTAAAGTCCAGATAAAAATAAGAAAGAAAAGGAGGTGAAAGTGTCTGAAAAAACAAATAAGACACAAGACAAAAAGGATGAAACAATATGAAATCGTAAAAAAACGGGAAAAAAAACTTAATCAAAATTCAAATCAAGTGCAGTCTGAATGAACAGGAACGTGAGGATCTGTGGTTCTAAACTCTTCTTTATGGTCCAGGACCAGGGTTCAAACTCATTTTAGTTTAGTCTCAAGTAGGTCACAAACCTAAAATAATAAAATACCCTGTAAATAATGTCAACTCAGAATTTTTAGTTTTTGTGTAAAAACAAACAAAAACATTAAATAATAAAAAGAAAATGTGAAAACAAACAAAACATGCAAATAACCTTAAAAGTATGGGTATTTCTTTAGAAAAATAAGTAAATGTCACAAACAAACATCTAATAACAGGCAGAATATTAGTAAAATTCTTTAGACATTTCAGGTTCATATTTGATCAGATTATTGGTAAAGGATAGTTTATAAATGACAGTGTAATGTTATTTTTTTTTACATTAAACTAAGAAGAACGTTTGTAGTTGTCATTATTTATAGGTTATGCTTCTAATATTTGATACATTGGTCTGAATGTGGAACCTGAACTAAAACCAGTTCGACACCATTAACTGTTTTACACTTCGCTAATTCATCCTGCGGGCCAGGTTGGACCCTTTGGCGGACTGGTTTTGGCCCACGGACTGCGTGTTGGACACCCCCGATGTAGAGCATTCGATCGTATTAGTGAGGAAGAGTTTGCTTATTATGTGAAGACGTGACATAAATGAAGTAAAATGACCAAAGTCTGAGAAAAGTGATCAAAACTATGACCCAAATGCACCTTAAACCATCCTCTGACCCTGAACACGCACCAGCTGACGACCATAAGACCAACGCCGCCGCACGTATTCGTTCAAGAAGACACACACACACGTATGCACAGACACTTCCCGACAGCGAAAACATTAACAACTAATCAGTAACGAGCTCCGCGGCTGTAATTATGGTGTTTTTCTGGTTGTCGTCTGGACTGAAAGTTTACACGCTCATTACGCTGTCGGCGCGGCGACACGAGGCCGCAACACGTCATGTCAACCAGGGCGCGGAAGAACAGCGAGGCATTGGGTTATCGCAGCTCAGTTGTTATGAGGCGTTCAAGGAAAACGAAGGAAAGAAAAGGAGGGTGGAACCGATGCTGCATTCCAGAGTCCTGGGACGTAGAATCTGTCTGTCGGGCGTCACTTCATCCCACCGCAGTGTCTTCCAGGTGATCCATGTTGGACATAAACAACAAACCTGGACATGGCAGATTTAAGCTCCTTTTGACCGTCGGCAGTACCGCGTCCTCGTAGACACAAACGAGATGCAAGAAGCAGAATGACAGATGAGCTAATTATACATTGTGAAGTTGTTGGGTTTTTTTTTTTTGTCATTGCGAACTTGCACACTCGGGGTACGTCCAACTGGCCCCACTTTGCAACTGGGACCCCCAGCTTGGACAGGCGTTCCAATGCCTTTTTAGCCAGAAACTTCCCATCTCCGAGGACTCTGGAACGCTGCAGTGCGATGACGATCCCAGCTTTTTTTCCACCTCGGCCAAGAAAACAGGGTAACAGATGTGAGATGAGCTTTTACACAGCAGACCTGTGTTCTGGAATGAAAAGGGGCGGTGACACAGTGTAGTGTGTAATGCGACGTATGACTTGTGCGTTGGAAATACCCTGAATGTAGCGCTGTTGTTAGCAGAGTCTTCCATCATTCCACAAATGTTAGCTTGGGTAGAGTCCTCTGGCTGAAGTGACGACGTCTGGAGGAGCTCGGAGTCTTCCAGTTCCACATCTTTTTTGGGTTTTGATGGTGGCGTTTCTGCGGTAACTACTGAGAAAAGCAGATGAACTGTATTTGACACCAGTTTTTTCCATGTACTGATAGGATTAATGGATCGACGGGTATTGAACTGTTTAGATCAGTAGATGGTTTTGGTCATCGGTGGATGTTTGGGACTTTAAGGGTTAATAATGTTAGCGTCATTTCACTGTTAACTTGCTTTACTGTTGTTTCTGAACGTCCTCCGTGTCCTTTTCAGACCTTTTGACCAGCCTTAAACGTTCTGAGGTTTTTTTTTTTCTAAACTCCTCATTTCTCGAACATGAGCAGAAACGAGCTAATCGAGTGTTTCCATGAAAATCACCTCCTGACATTTGACCTCCTCTGTCTCCTCTTACCCTTGTTTCCTTTCCTTGCTTCCTTTTTTATCCTCGAGGTCACACATTGAGTGAAATGTCACAAACTGCTGCAGGTTAAAGTGGACTAAATGGTGACCTTTACATGACAGAACGTACAGAATGACTCGCCAACCATAAAATAACTGCTCCCATCATGCTTTGCTTTTGTAGACACCCCTTGAACCATCCAGCTGATCTGTTAGCATCCTGAAGGAAGGATAAACCTGTTTTTTTTTTTTTTTCTGCTTCATGTTTGTAACTGACCCGTCTAATGTGCTTCTCCGCTCTGATTTAGTTTAAGCTCCACCCATTTAAGATGAATTATCCAATCACAGCTTGAATATCCATCAAGTTTCTGGGAGATGAGTTTTTCGTTGGTGAAATGTGTGATGTTTGTACGGAACAAAAGTTGGAACACATCTTAAAGTAACTGCTCCCATCATGCATTGCTCTTGTAGACGCTGATCTGTTGGTGTCGGTAAGGGTTCTGAGTGAAAACCCGTTCTGTTCAGCCCGTTTATCTCTAAAGTGAAGCTGAATTCCCAAAGAACATCTGCTTCTTTTCTTAAGTAAAACTTTTTTCTGTGTTTTTTTTTTTTTTTTTACTTCCCCGCATTGACCTCTAGACACTTCTCTTCTTTCGACGCCCACGCATTATCCAGCATCATTTTTTAATTTGCTGATCCACGATCCGAGCGGGACTCGCTGAGCGTGGGCGAGCGTTTGCGTGACCTCCATCGAATTTGGAGGTTAGCGCCGATGCCGCGAGTCAGACGTGGCCGACGGAGACTTCGGCTGCCGGCGAAGCTCGAGTAGATACGACGCGTTGAGATCACCTGCAGAAGAGGCGCCATAATTAACCGTAATTAAAATTCAGTAACAGGAGGATGAATGAGGTTAAATAGAATAATGTGGTGACACCAATCTACCATCATGTCACAGAAGCAGACGAAAACTATGACTATTATACAAACGGTTACATTAGTCGATATCTATTCTAATAATATAGTCAATTTGAGTCACTTTTTAAATGTAATATTTTCCCTTTTCTGTGACTCTACATTAAATATTTGTTGATTGTGGATTAAACCAGATATTTGAGGACGTCATGTTGGAGTTTGGGAATTTTTGCCATTTTTTTTTTAGATGAAATAATAATTAACTCTTTAATGTAAAAACATCATTTTCAGCCAAAATGAAGCAGTTTAACCAGAAAAGTCAAGCACTTAAAACAAAAACTTTAAATCTGCTTTAAAATTTGACCCTTTTGTGCATTAATTACAAGAAAACGGATTAAAATGTAGCTTCATTTATGGTTCATTAAGTATCCATATATCAAGACCTTATGCAGCAAAAAAGCAACTAAAACGACAAATGTAGCACCTTTTCCAGAATAACAATGTTCTTCATAGTCTTTTATGTTTTTAGATTCATCACACGAGTCTGTTTAGACACGACTTCAACCAAAAAGCATCAAAACTAAACGACTTCTCTGACACAGAGTCAGGTTTAATCCCAGTTTTAAGCCTTTTTATGACCTGTTTGTGCATAGATATGACAGTTACAATGATCATAATATCTTTTGTGTTGTTCTTGTGCATTTGTGTGTTTGAGAATATGTGAAAATGCACATTTAAGTCAAATAACAACATCATCTGACCCATGAAACCCAGACGGCTCACAACTGTTAAATGATAAATCCAAAATGGAGTTAAATTAAGTGCCTGAATGTGAAAACAGCCTAATGTTATTATATATTTATGAGCCAAATCCTTCTAGTCCATGATATATTTTTGATGAATGTTTGATAAAGTGCATCCAATCGTCAGCTCTTTAATCCAGATTTGTTGCGCTTCTGCTGATTCGAGGCTGTTTAATGTCGCGCACAGACGTCTTCAACTTTCACCAACGCTACAGCATCACTTTGTTGGTCTTCGCCTCGTCAAACCCTCGCAGATAGAGCTGATAAAAGTTTAGGAATGCTGATTAAACCTCCCTGTAAACATGCAGCATGATGCAGTGTAGGAGGAAGAGGCACAGAGAGCAGCGCAGTTTTCAACTCTTTTTTTTTTTTTTTCTTTTTTTTTTTATCTGGAAGTTGGATCATAAAAATCGAGTCATGACGGTTATCAAGTCTGCTAAAAGCTTATTTTCAACGCGTAACTCAATCTGCGTTGCGTAACCCTGTTAACAAACCCTCTGCACTGCGCTTTAATGATGCACATGTTTTCGAGGACGTATCGAATCTCAGGCGAAAACATCTGCGCTGAGTTTGGGTTTGAACACCTGCCCGTTATGTAAAGATGACATTTTTCACAGATAATGCTCATAAAGTATTTTCCGACGGAGAAATTAATCCGACCCACGGAGGTACCGGGAGGTTCCGCTCGGGTGCACCTAATCTGGTTCTTTTAATAAAACAGACTGATGCAAATTGCGGGTGTTCTTGGATATTATCTGCGCTGCACAATAAATAAGAGTTTTGATGATTGCATTGGTAACACTTGTATGTGTTACCATGCAACAGGCCCCAGTGATGAACATGAGTCACTCATTACAGCTCGTTCTGCGCTCGGTGAGTCATGTTGCTGAGGTGTGGAGGCCTGGTTATGAGACGTCGGAAACGGTCTGTTTGTGGAGGAGGTGTTTGTGACGAGCTGTGTGTGCGTTTTGTGTCGCAGACGTTGTGTTTGTGTGAATATATGTGAGAGTCGTATTTACTGATTCCCCTGCTTTATTAATGTAGGCTGGTTATAATTAGCTGAAGCCTCCATCTAAAGCAGGTCAGTCCAAGGCCTCGCACTCAAAGTGGGTCACTGCAGTGAGGAGGACGAGGAGGCGAAGGGAGGAGGGAGGGAAAAGGCGAAGGGAGGTGGTGGGAAGCGAGAAGAAGGGAGGAGGATTGAAACCAACACCTGAACAATGTTTCAGAAGTCACATGATCATGACCCAAAACTGTCTGACGTCTGCTCCGTACCTTCAGCACCTCCTCCATCTCTTCTTCTGTGTCTTCCTCTATGACCTCCTCTGTCTCCTCTTATCCTTGTTTCCTTTCCTTGCTTCCTTTTTATCCTAGAGGTTATGCATTAAGTGAAATGTCACAAACCGCTGCAGGTTAAAGTGGACTAAAATGGTGACCTTTACATCAACCCCCAGAATCGCTTTAAACACACCTTAAAATAACTGCTCCCATCATGCATTGCTCTTGTAGATGCCCTTGAACCATCCAGCTGATCTGTTAATATCTTTAAACTAACGTAAAACTTCTTTTTTTTCCCTGCTTATTATCCATTCAGAGCTTGAATTTTTTCAGTTTCTGGGAGTCGTTGATAGGGGATGAGGTTTTTATTGGGGAAATCTGTGATGGATCTGTTGAGAATGATGTTTATACAGAGTAAAAGTTGGAAGCGTCCGTCCCATGTGGCAAGCAGCGCCATTGTTATTTTCCCTCAAAATCAGGATCTGACTCAGTAAAAACAACAAAGCCTCCAATGCTCGTTGGTTGGATTGTGATTAGCAGCAGCAGCGTTTCCTCTCGTCCATGTCAGAGCTCTGCAGTTTGGGTTTCATCACCGCTGGAGCCGAGGAAGGGCAGAGACGTGTCATGTTTCCTGCCTGGGCGTTCACACTTTGACGAGGCCGAAAAAAGTAGAAGACAGAACCACAACGTACGACAACCGGAATAAAACGCAACAGAAAACCAGGCACAAATACAAGATTCATCCAACTCAGACCAATGATGACACTCTAATGTTAATGCTAATGCTAATGCAGAACAAGACCTCCAGCAGAAGAACTTCATTTAACTAATGTAGACCACTATGTGTCTTCAGGGTCATCACAAAATTTGCAACATTAGCTTATTCAGTAGGTATTTGCTTCATATCTGGGAGCTAGCCTGCTAATTAGCTAGCTAACTGATACAATTTCTAGCCTGATCTGGAGCTGAACATACACCGATCATAGATAATACTGATGGGTGAAGTAACGATAATACACAGTATGTTGTTGTAACTATATGTTTGAGTGAGTGAATATTTAGTTTTTAAACTTGATCTGCTACCAGGACGTTAGCGACAGATCCTGTAAGTTTGGTACGTTGTGAGGTTATATCAGACTTTCAAAGCTTATGTTTATTGAACAAAACATATATTTTTCAGACATAAATGTTGACCGTTGTGGTTAAGAAGGACCTGAATAAAATCACCCACACTGTTCGTTTTCATTTAAGCCAAATTATTGTACAATTCAATGATTGATTGAATGATTGATTTTTGTAAATCGGTCACAGAGAAAACTTTCTGACCAATCAGTGTCTGCAGTGTCGTGACGTCACGTTTTGGTGTCGGTCCCAACATTTTAGAACCTCGACTGAGGCGGTTCTAAAAAACTAGTATCAGGTCCAGATTCCAGGTCCTTTTTCGTAACGGAAAAGAGAAAGAGTCTGCACCATGTAGTGGAAAAGCAGCTTTAGTAAATGTGTCGTTCCTGTTTTTAACTTCATCTCCCATCATGCATTGTGGTACTGCACTTCCTGTCGACCATCATGGATGTAGCAGTGTGACTGTAAGGATGTTGTTCACAAAATGATTAATATCTGACAAAATATTGGTCCGACCCACTTACTGTTTTCACTAGTGTCTTCCTTGATCAAAAATACATAAGTATGACGCAGACACACACACACACACACACATTACCATTTAGAATATAAGATTGCCTACATGTCTGCTAGCTAACCTGCTAATCATCCTGCTGCCACTTGTTTCTGTTTAATGTCTGGTGTTTCACAGATGCACGTGTTACTCATTCTGTTGTTTGGTACCAGTCTGTAACATGTTTATATTTGTTGTAAAGTTGGACTTTTTTACACGCGTATAATCTATAAGAGGAAAGACTGTAGTTTTCCATCCAAACAAACCAAGCTACTCAGAGTTTTTGCGGCTCCTAATCTCTCCCCTCTGTCCTGAACTGTACGGATCTGGTCCGTTTTCAGGGCCGGCTGTTGCACTTTCCTTCGACTTCTTTGTTGCGTTCACTTTGGGCGGCGCAGGTTTGTTCAGACGCTTCATTAACGCCTCAGGTTACTCACACTTCTGCCATCGCCATGTCGTCTTTTTATAGACACGTCCGACCTCAGCATCTTTCTGTTCTCAGGCCCGTAACTGAAAACACCTCACTGTATACATTTATTTATAACAATGTGTCGCTAATGCCTCTGCCGCGCCGTTGTTCTGCTGTAACGTAAGCGTCAAAGGGCTTTGAAAAGCCTCGGTGTGCGCAGTGGTATTCCGTATATTTCCGGAGGTCACAGTCTGCAGGTTTCACTTGTGTTGGATTCAGAGAACAGTGATGTTACACCATGATTTGCCCTTGTGAGAAACTGTGGCCTTGTAATAATAATCCTATTTTAATCTGCCTCCTGAGGTTCCATGTCCTGGATTATCAAATATGAGGAAAAGCTGATGGGGAGGGAAGCTGTGCAATGAGTCAGATTTAAAGAGACACCGCGTTTTACTGAAGCAGAATAACAGTGAACATGTGGCGTCGGGTGTAAATACTGACGCACAGGGTTAAAGCAGTCGGTTAATGTCGCTGACTTTAGCCCCTTTTCTCACCAATATTCCCACAAAACGATTCATACTGGGCTTTGTTTCCATCTCAGAGCTCCGGGAAGTTTATACATTTAACTCACTTATTAATCTGTGGTTCATTTATTTGTGTACTTTTATTTGTTTATTTATTTTTAGTTTAGTTTATTTCGAATATGCAAGAAAACAAAGTAATTCTACGTAGTCTTTACAAATGAAACAGATTATAAGAAAACAAAAACAAAACCTGTACATATACATGAAAACAAAGTATGACCTCATTTGCATATTTGAAAAGGAGTGGGAGGAAAATGAACTTATTTAATCCCAGAATACGAAAAATAAACTTCCTTGGATCAGTTCACCTCACTTAACACCTTAACATACACACATATGTACATCCACGTATACACACACACACACACATATATATGCACATAATACATATGTACATACAGACACTCATTTTTTTACTCAATCTTCCTTTTTTCTTGTACTTTTAGGTTTTTTCTCTTGTTACTGAAGTGTTGTATAGTTTTTGTGTTGTTTTTGTCTTAACTTTTTCTGTTTTTTTTCTTTCTGTTACTTTATCAAAGTCTTCTCTGTTTTTCTTCGTACATAATTCTTTTGCATCGTCATTTGTCCTGTTTTTTATTTTGTGTTTTTTTTAATCTTCATTTCATCATGGTACTTTTAAATTACATTGTCCATTAAACTGTCTTTATTTTGTTGGATGTTTATTGCTGTTATTCACATTTTTGTTCCTTTTTTTTTCTCCTTTTCTTTTAACATTTTTTCTTCTTTGTGACTTTTTCAAGTTTTTTTCATTGACTTCCATCTTATTTTTTTGTGTCTTTTTCTTTTCTTTAACATCTTTTGGAACATGTTTTTTTTTTTTTGTTTGTTTTTTTTTTTTACATTTCATTGACATTTTAAAAATCTACTTCATCCTGTTAAGTTTGTTGTGTGTTTTGGGGGATACCGCCGATTTATCAAGTTTTTATGTCATCTATTTTAATGAGCCTTGATGTGAAGACATGCAGTGACGCTAAATACAACTAATGATTATTTCACCTCAAATTAATTTAAAAGGAAAACCTCTGAAAATGGAGAAGACAGGAAATATTTGTGTTAAATTGTAGAGAATAAAACGAATGAAGTTACTTCCAACCTCTATTCACAACTCATCCTCATAATAATAAAAAAAGAAAACCCAAAAACATGCATTTAATTTAAAATGCAGATCAGAAATGTTTTTAAACGTAAGAATTAAAATCCATATAAAAACATTGATTTCATGTACAGAAATATCCCATATGCTGCTTGTTTAAATTTTTTTGTGACTTTATTAGGTTTATGATTCAGATTTATTACTTAGGTCTGATCATTTCACATTTTTATCAGTATGAAGGTCAGTGAAGTTTAGTCTTTAACAGATTGTTTGTCTAAAAATCACACTGAAGTAAATGAAATAGATAACTATTAAGAAATAAAACCAAGACATGTAATAATTAGAATGAGTCAAACGGAAAAGAAAAGCAGTTAAAAACTCATTCAGGAACACGGAAAAGTCCAGAAGGAGCAGAAAAGGCTCAAATGTGAGTCTTTTTCATTCCTCTGCTGATGTTCCAGCTGCGATGGCGTGTCAGAACAAAGTTTGATATTTGGTCTTTTAATGAGATCATTATGTAATGATTCTGTTTCTCATTTCCCAGAATCGAAGGTTTTTGTTTAGTTTGTTTTACTTCATATTATTCTTTTGCAGCGTAAACATGGAGGAACAGGACTCGGAAACAAAAACATTTTTATTATGTTTTGTTTTTACATTGAAGTGGCTCGACTTCTGCACAGAATTTAATGCATGTATAAATAAAGTGTCATCAAGAGTAATCTGGTGTTAGTAATCTGAAAATATATGCAGCCTTTTCTTATTAATATTCTTTTATTTACCACAGATGGTACGAACAAAGGCAACTGAGGCAAAGTAAATAAGACTAAAGGTTAGTCATTAAGCCTAATGTGTAGATGAGAATAAAAATCTAAAATTAAAACAAAAAAGCAAAAACACAAGAACAGAAAGAAGAAGATGAGATATGACTCAGTTTTGACCATTTTGTCTTTTTGATGTTTATGTTTTTATTTGTGGACCTTAAACTAAAAAAGACAAATGACATCTTTAGCATTTTCACTGTTTTTCTGTCGCATTAAAATCATTTGACTGGTATTTTTAGTACGAGGACATTGACACCATTAAAGATCAATTTAATGCATAAGTAATAAGTGTAAAATAATTTCTTTACTGCCGTTTTATCAGCTTTTAAGTCCGTATACATCTGTATTCACACTTACATTCCTCATCCTTTTCATATCTTCGTACAAATATGATGCGAATGATCCGAATTTACTTCAGAATAACGATAAAGAATCCTGCGTTTTCATTGGTCTGTAAACGGATTTAAAAAAAACAAACAATCTCAAAAATCAGATTCCAGGTGTTTGTTCACATTTCTATGAAAACCAACGACATTAGCTTAATTGTGCTGCAGCGTTAGCATTGTTAGCACCCTTAGCATTGTTTTGTAGCATGTGTGAGTGTGTGAACATTTGAGTCGTTCTTTTGAGGAAGCGTTTACCTCTGTCGGCCATCTTTTATTATGTAAAAGTACAGACTTTACCTTCAAGGAGTTTCTTTCTAGAAGTGATTTTGAGAGTCAGTCCATATGCCTGCCTTCGGTTTCTTTCACAGCTAACGAACGTTTTGCTCTACACAGCGGTGACGGGTAACCGCGCCGTCGTACCCAGTCGTTAGTCCTAGCGGGGTCGCCATAGCGAGTCTTAAAACATTACATTAAAATGACATTCCATTTGGCTGATGCTTTTATCCAAAGCGACTTACAAGTTACAGGCATGTATAACATGAAGGGCCTTGCCTAAGGGCACGCCTGGGATTTGAACTGGCAACCTTCCGCACCACAGTTAGCGGTGTAAACCACTAAGCTATCCTGTCGCTAAAACATGGCCGATGGAGGTAAATGCTTCTACTCGTATTGTTCGGAGACTCGAATGGTCCTGTGACACCAGTGAAGTGGAAGTTACTCCCAAACTGTAATCTATTACAGATTACTTGTTACTTGTTTAAAAGACACCCCCCCCCCCCATACCACAGATAGATGAGCCTTAAGACGCTTACATTTACACCCTGATGTGGTCGGACAGCTCTGTAAATAATGCTACGCTCCACGATGTTGGAACCCTGGCAGAGTTTATCACCATTTATTTTAATATCCTCTATTTTGCATTTCCTTTACTGATCATGTACGTAAATTATTATGCTGAGATTACGTTTGGGGATTAATATTTTAAGAAAAGAGAAAACTGAAGAAAAACTGTTTTTTTTCCCTGTAAAATCTCTCATGAACTGAACATAAACCCGGTGTGTCCGTCCACTGGTTCTGATCCAACTCCACTGGCTTTACTGGTGAATCAATGTTGTAGAAGATGACTGTGTTTCCACGGTAACCACAGAGCCTCTGTATTGATCAGATTAGTGGATCAACAGATATTAAACACTTTAGGTTTTGGTCTCGTGGTTTGGCTTTTTTTTTTAATCTTTTGTTTTTTTTTTTGAGGCAGTTAATTTGTGTAACTGAAACATGTACCAAGTAACATATGCCTGAAAATGGATTAGTGATGTGTTAAACTACTGCGTAACAGCAAAAAGTAATCGGTTACTCCAATGGATTACACGTTACTCCCAACGCTGGTGAGTAGGCTATGTTACGCCGCCAGCGCTGTCGGAATCTGATTATCTTCCATAATAAAACCAGCGAGCGGCGTTTTCCTCAGCTCCTTCTCGCTGTGTTTGTGCCAAAGCGGTGACGAGGACCAGATTCCTCCGGTCCGCCGCTGAAATTAGATCAGACCAATCTGGAGAGAGCGTTTAGAGGCTCGCACAAATGGCCGAGTGGAGAAAAAAGGGGGGGCGATGAGGCTGGCGGGGAATCATCAGATTAAGGAAATAATTAGTTGTCATGATATCAGTCATGGGTTTTTGATGCGGCGCGGTGGATTTGTGCGGCTTTGGGAAGTCTTGGAGACGAATGATTGTGTTTTGTTGAAGTGATGCAGCTCCGGTCGCATCTGTGCCGTCAGACTGTGATTACCCACAACACTTCGCTTTCACTTCACAGTTTATACTCACTCCAACCAAATGAGGCTCGTTACCTCCGCCAAGGACGGCCTGTTTTCGGCGCCGTCTGTTTGCTTGAATGTGAGTTTGTCTGGCATCGAGCAAAACTCCTGTCCTGACATTTGGATCTATTTGGACACAAGTGTCCTGTAGTGGAACAGAGCCCGAAAAAAGGAAAAAGCTTTACATTTTTACATGCAGTACAACGCTTATATCCCAAATTTTAATCAAATGTATGTGAAAGGTCCAAAGGTTCTAAAACCAGAAGTGCAATTGATCACAAAAATATAAAATCATTTTTGCTTTTACATATTTTTCTACATACATAAATGTCGTTGTCGTTTCCCTCCAAATTGTAAATGGAAAAAAGACGCACTAAATCCTTTCAAACCACACAAATCTTATTTCGAGCGTCTACATTGGTTAAGTTTTGACATTAATTTTTTTGCGTTTGGTAGGAGGTCAGGATGTGCATCAAAATGAACTATTTACAACAGTGATAACGAATATGTAATTAATTCAGTCAGTTTTATTTATAGAGCACTTTTCACTTTAATAAAATAAAATAATTTACAATTTTAAAATACAATTAAAATGTGAAAAATCCATTAAGTGCTGTCTGTAGCAGCTCTGAGTCAGTTGGATTGAAAATGTCTGATTGAATGTGTCTTCAGGTGTTTTTTTATTTCATTTTTTTTAATACTTGACACTTCTGAGTAAACTATGAATCAGACCGTGTTCATCCAAAAAAAACAAGAACCTGGAACACTTAGAACTGTGACAGATAAACTATTGTAACTAGTTTCGTTTGATGCACATGTTGTTCGTCTCCATGTTTCTGTTGTTGTTCAATAAAACCTACCAGTGTCGCACAACACGGTCCGGGTATTTTTATGGAAAGTTGGTCCAGGTTTGCAGTAGTTTACATGTGCCATGTTTAACTTCGATGTATCGACCCGGTGTATCAAATATGATACAAAATGAAAACTCATAAATGGAAATTGATAGTTTTATTTTATTTATTTATTTATTTTTGGTTGCTCAGAAGGATTAATAAAGGCTCCAATTTCAAAGAACTGGAATTTTCTGTCAATGATTTAATGATTCAGGCTTTAGAGGGTTAAGTACAATCTCATCTGATGAATTCTGATTTCAAACAACAACAAATAACCTACTTCTGTGGAGGCACGTTACGTCACCATGTTGAATGTAAGGACACCAGATGTCTGTGCTTCTATAAAACTGGGTTTTATACACAAATGCACCAAATTATCCTCATGTTTTGAGCCATCCCATAATTAATGTATTTATAATTAAATATTGGGTCCATAAATAGGACCCAAATATGGACATTAAATGTGCCTAGGTGTCAGTGCATTATATGTCCTAATTTTTTTTTTTAATCCACACATGTGGGTTTGTCAATAGTCTCAGTCTCATTCCAGGTTTGGTGTGGAACCCATAGTGTCCACTGGTGTTACATACAGAACCTGACCATTTGAGCACGAATAATTTGTGAGGGATTTTTCAACAGAGGTTATTTTTATGAAACACTCTGACTTGTATAATTACTCAATTTCCCAAAATGTACTTGTGAGAGTAAAATGATATCCAAAAAATAGTAGTGAGTAATTTTTGTGTCCTTTTGACTGTGTTACATGCAGATTTTCAGTTTTAGCTGAAAAATAGTTTTTAAAAAAGTAAATATTTATTTATTTATTTTTGAAAATGGACCCAAAGTGCTTCTGAACTTGCTTCATAACATTCGTCTGCGTCTTGTTTGAATTTTTAGCCCCGTGTCCTGTTTTTAGGGACCAGTTGTTTATCATAAATGTAGCTGCCTTCATCCACTTCCATGATGTGACGTCCAAAGCCCGGACACTTTCACAACCTGAACTATGAGCCTCCAAGTGACCAGAGTTCCATCCGACTGACCGACAAACCCAATAATAAATTAAACATTTATGTTCAAATCTGATAAAACTCACTTTTTACGTTGCCGTCTTTGGTACAATTTGTTTGAATCCTGCGTAAAATTGATATCGACATGTTCGTCTCAGACTCTTTTCCTTTGCAATGAAATAAATTCGGTGATTTTAATTTCCCTAGAGGCTGCGACGCTTCACTTTGACGGGTTCCCCAACGTCAATCTCAGATTCTCATTATCTGCGCTTCACTGACAAACGTGGCGGTAATCACAACGGAACACGCTGCTTTACTCCTGTTTTTGTAAAACTAATCTTTGTGTATTTCCTGATATCTCCAGCAAACAGCAGGCGCATCGCAAACGTCATAAATGTGTGAAAAAACACAAATGAACAGCAGGCATGAGGGCAAAGGTCCAAGCAGGCCAATGATGTTTACCCAAGCTTTCTCTGACCTGTTTTTCTTCCAACTTTGGTCGAAGCGAAGGCTTACAGTTGTAGCTCTCTCTCTGACTTCCTGTTTCCTGTTTCCCGCTGCAGAGGAAGGCGAGTACTTCCTGAAGGTTTTGATTCCCAGTTACGCGGCTGGTTCCATCATCGGGAAGGGAGGTCAGACCATCGTCCAGCTGCAGAAAGAGACCGGAGCCACCATCAAACTGTCCAAATCCAAAGACTTCTACCCTGGTAAGACACTAATACTGCTACGGATGGATGGATGGAAGGATGGATGGGTGTGTCAATGGATGGATGGGGTGGGTGGATGGATGTGGGTGAAGTGGAGGAAAGCATCATTTCAGACACATTTGTGCTGCAGGATTTTACTCGTTTAAAGCAAAAAGAAGCAAAAACCTGATGTAGAACAAAGCAGATCTTTTCTTTGCATCAACGGTAAAAATGCATTTTTACTTTGACGGATGGATGAAGGAACAGGTTCATGGATGGATGGAAACAGTAAATGGAGCCGGCCAAGTTGATGGATATCATCAGAATTTGGCACACATGATGCATAAAAACATGATACATTTTCAGGTTGGATCAGACTTTTTCTGACTCCAGGAAAAAGTCTGATCCCTCCCAAAACCCGCTATGAGTCGACTCACACGGTTTTTCCACTCACCACGAGTATCGATTCTATCATCCCGGGACCGTTTAGGGATGTAGGGGTACGCTTAGAGGTAATTTAGCTGAATGTTGGTTTTTAATTG
>JAPSES010000144.1:325847-336075 GCA_029822895.1 Maxillicosta whitleyi | reverse complement strand
TAATTAGCGGTTTCACATGGAGTCCATGTTGTTCTGTGGGTCCTCCTCCTTCCTTCTCCTTCCTCCTGTTTTCCCTCCTTCTTCTCCTCCTCGTCTTCGGAGCCTCCTGTCGGTTTACAAAGCTTCCTTTTTTCGGGTTAATTTTAGCATCACTCTCTCCGGGGCCTCGGCTCGTCCTGACGTTGAAGGACGGGCTGATTTTCTGAAGCCTTTTCGTCCAAATTGGCAGGTTTCATGAAACCCAATTTGGGTCGTCTGGGTTTGGAAAGGTGTTGTGATGTTGCGCTGTGCACTTCCCGTAAACGCGCTGAGTAGCTTTATTCAAAGAGCTGCGGTAAAAAGGCCAAATAAAGATGAAATCAACACGACACGGAGGAGGCAGGGGGGGGGATGGAAAACACTGTAAAAACACAATCAGCTGAAAAGAACCAGTATGACACAGACGGAGGACAGGAGAGGGTCTGCACTGGAAATATACAGAATACAGAATATACAGGATAGGTTATATAATATAAGGAACTATAGAACAGAATAGAATAGAATTTTAACATGCAGTAAATTATAAATAATAACTAGATTTAGAAAGATCTGAAAAAAGGCCAAACAGACTCGCAGCAAATTTTCTAACCTTTTAATAGTCAAAATAAAAGTCTACTTTAGACCAGTTTAGAATTTAGGCTTGAAAGGGTTAATGATCAATTTGATATGCATCCCATAATATAAACCATATTCTGACTCATACTGTATGAGTCAGCCAGTGATGCTACGAGGCTAATGTTATCTGTGTTGATGTTGATTCCACTGTTGAATGTACGGGTTTTCCTTCAGGGGGTTTGACTGTTCCTGGTGCAGTGGGCGGGGCCTGCAGACCTGTCTTGCATCCTGGTGTCACGTCAGCCTTTTTAATTCCTTCCAGGAACCTGTGAGGATTTTAACAATGTGTACTCATACATGACTCACACAGACTCACAGCTCGTGGCCCCTTCAGGCTTTCCCTTAACGACGGGCCTCCGCGCTCATCTCTGACCGCCACCCCTACGCCGCCGCAGGCTTAACGCGGCCTGTTGCCGTTCCGTTTCCCCCATCGACTCCTTGTCCGACCTCAGTGACTCCGCTCTCTGTCCAAACTCCATCATCTCGGGCAATCAAGTGCAGTCAATGTTTCTTTCATAAAGGCTGCGTTTCACCTCGTCGTAATTTGTGCTCGGCCTCCGTTTGGCCAGAAGCCCCGGTATCTATAGGCTCATTCAGGACAGGGCTCAAGGCGCTGAGCGAATCGCCGCCGCCACATGAAAACCAGGCATCTGCAAGAAATGTGAGCTTCAGGGGACGAAGACAAGAATGTTGTTTTTAGAATCAGACCCAAATATGAACATCCATGCATTTAAACTCAGCTGTAGACGGTAGATAAAACTACATATTTTACAGCTGAACTGAACGTTTATGGGGCTAAATCCTAATACAGGAGGTCTATAATCTCCCTTTTTCATGGTCATTTTTCACCAAATTTAAGTTTTTTTTAAACGCAGGCTGGTTTTATGATCGTTGGAATGACTGGGGTTCATCTACATTTTGCTGCAGGTAATTGCAAATGTAAACATCGGCCCATTCTGACCCACAGAACCAGTCCGTCAGAGCGTATCTTTACATTTTTACATGCTGTAGTGACATTTTTAGCATTTTACTTATGCATTATTACAACCCTTATATCCCAAACTGTAATAACACGGATGCAATAAGTTTATAAAAACAATAAATTATGACAGAGGATTAGAGCCACATAGTAAAATAAAAACACGACGAGAATAAAGTTGTAAAATATTGAGATAAATTCTATAATTTTATGAGAATGAAGTCATGGTATTATGAGAATAACATCGCAATTTAAAAACAAGCGTGAAAAATATCATATCATACAAGCATAAAATATCAAAACAGTTTTATTTTACACATATGTTTCTAAATATACAAATACCATATCTGTTTCATGTCATAGTATAGTTGTAAATGTTAAAAACCTGCACAAAATCCTTTCAAACCACAGAATATCACAACTGGAACTCAAATAAAATGCACATTATGTCCGTTTTACATGTGCATCATAATGAGTCATTTAGAACAGTTACAGATATTTTCGTACCTGGACTATTTTTGCCTTTTACATTATCATTTTAAAACACTTTTCCTCATATAATTTCAAATTGGTTTAATTTTTTTTTTTTTTGTGATTATCGCCTTTTCTATGATCAAATAATAACTTAACTTTTGTTTCCAATGTGACATTGAAGGTGCGTAGGTAGATTCCCAGTGCTCAAGTATCAGCTGAGCATGTTTGTTTGTGGGCGGGGATTTATATAAATATAAATATAAATATAAATATAAATATAAATATAAATATAAATATAAATATAAATATAAATATAAATATAAATACATTTAGGGGATCAGTCATTTTTTGTTGATTTGTTTTGTTACAAAAATTATTGTTAAATAAAATTATATTTAAAAAAAAAAAAAGAAATGACAGACATTTATGAACCTGGGACGTGGAAAATTTATCAAACTCTTGTAAATAGTTCATATTTATATGCACTGCATGATGACTAAAGTGGATAAAAGAAACACACCTGAGAAAATATGAGTTTATAAAAAAGACATAACACTGACAAATAACAAAGATAAAAGCATGTGTCATTGCATTTGAAGTTTAAGACACAAAGGTGTAAAATAAAGACATTAAATCCAAAGTAATGGAACTGTTTTGACAATCTATGCAGTGGAAAGTATGTTTACTTCAGAGAAATAATCAAATACTCGAGTATAGGCACCTGAAAGTATTGTACTGTCGCTGCTCGTTGCTGCAAAACCTAAGTTGTGGAAGTTGTTTTAGCTCGGGGCTCGTCTTCTGTTGACTTTGGCTAACTCCAACACTAAACTAACATTCAGATACAGATCAACTTCACGTGTCCTCAGGGGTGGAATTCATTTCTTAACAATTTCATTTGCCTACGTTACTGATAACAGTCTCTAACTGATGTCAACTTGTTAGAATCAACAATTTTTCCGCAGAAATGTTGCTTATTTTCTTATTGTTTTCTATGTTCTTGTTTTTCCTATTTTATTTGCTCTGTTCCTATTTTCTTACATATTGTGTTTTTATTCGTGTTGTTGCCATGACTAGAGTAGCATTCCTAATGTCACTGCACACAATAAAGGCTTTTCTGATTCACTGAGTTCTTCAGTGACTGTTTTGCTCCTCTACAGTGGTAACACCTGCCACCATTAGCTTACAAATATCATTCGCTATTGTTGTATTGTCTACTGGTAAAGACGTCACATAACAGCCTGTAATTGAGTTAAACAGGATGTAAAGGACTAAAGTTGTGCTTTACATTAATGTCGGTGTCCCCCTTTTGCTCATCTACAGCAGTAACATCACGTTAGCTAACCAATACAGTCGGCTAATAACAAACCAGACTCTGCTGAAGATAGACTGATGCCATCTTTAGATGTGGCTGGTATCTGTAAAAACGTGTATTTTGTCATGTGTTTTTGTTTTTCACCCTCTGAAAACTATTATTTATGAAATCTCAGCCCAACAATAGTAATAATAACATTAATAATATTAATAATAATAATAATAATAATAATAATGATTGTATTTTTCTGACTAAATGTTTTTTTACTGAGTGAAACTGATCCTGTAGCCGCCGGTGAGATTGTGGTTCAGAGCAAACAGAGCCGTATTGGGACAGAACTGGTCCGACTGGTTTTGTGTAGACTTATATGAGTGAAGGAGAGGTTAAAGGATATCTGGAACACTTCCTATCCATCATCACGTTTCCATCCAAATGTGGATTATTTTGTAATGTGTAAATCATGGAGGTGGAGCCGTTGTACATTAAATACACGAACACTAAAGATGTTCACGATGGATAAAGAGGGAGTTTTCTAAACCAGAGTATCTACGAACTATTCCAGCATTTTATCAGACTATTAGTTATTCTTTCCCTATTCATGTATTTACAGACTATTAGCCATCCCCTGCATATAAAAAGAAACAAATAATTAAAAAAAAAGATAAAAGAAGACGTATGGTATTTTCTAAAGCGTCCTTTAAAATGAACGAAGCATTTGCCGCCTGACGAGCACCTGCCCTCCGTCTCCATCTGGACTTTGTTTGACGTTGAATGCAGATAATAAAGTGCCTCTGGATTTGTTTGCCTCTAAAGACAGTTAATTAAGTTGTTGTCTGTTGAAAACAATTACATGAGTTATGAGAATGTGGAGGGACAAATGAAAAGACAGCAGATTGTTAAAAGGACAGGAGATAGATCCATAGATAGATCAACTCAACTACAGCTACACTGTTACTCATAAAGTTGGAATAACGTTTTTTTTAATGTCGGGTTTTTTTTTTTTTTGGTATTTATACACATCAGTAATCACCTGGTGCAAATATTATGTACTGAAAACTGCAAAGACAAGGGAGAGCAGAAATCTGTGCAGCTATTACCCCACATTTCTATGTAAAACATGTCTGAAATTGCAAGTTAATGTTAGTATGTAGCCACTTTTTTTTTGCTCTAACGTTACAGTTCAACAGGATTGCATAATACAGAAGGAAAGATGTAGATTTATTTTGAAGAGTTTCAAACCTTTCCATCAGCTGAAAAGCAGGTGCATGAAACATTCCAATATTTTAGGATTCATAAATCCAGCAAGTTCATTTTGTATACTTTTTTGTATAAATGTACTTTTTTTTTTTTTTTTTTTTTTTTATCAGACAGGTTAATGTAGGAGAAAAGGAGGAAAATACATTTCTTACATTAACATGTCTGAAAAAAGAAAGCAAAAAGTATATTTTAGGATTCACTTTTTCTATCATTTTAAATCACTGTATCATTGACATTATCTGAAAAGCTAATGCAATCTGCTAACGTGGCTAACAGACATATGCTGTTGGAGATATGGTTCAATATTTAGTAATTTCTTAGATTACCCCTTATGGCTCATAACTATCCTTATGATAAAGATGTTGAAATCGGAGAAAAATGATGAAATAAAATAAAAAATAAAAATAAAATATTTTTCTCCCACACACGACCCGGAAACACTTTCAGATGACCGCTTGTGTTTATTTCTACTTCCGGTTTACTTGTAGCTGAGTATCAAAGTGTCACTGCTGTGTACCCCAGTGCACTTTGCAAACCAAAGGCAACCATATTTACATTTTCACGGTTTTCCTTCAGATTTAGTTGAGAAGAAATGGATGGTCGCGATTCACTGAGATGAGAGGAACCGAGCTTCAGAATCCAACCAGGAAGTAGGTCCGTGTGGAACAGGTGTCAGCATCAACATCAGTGATGCTGTGAAGGGGAGCAAAGGTTTGTATTGTGTCTATGCCCTCTCTATGCATGTAATTATAGCTATATTATTAGTGTGTGTGTAAAAACGTATCTGACGTTTACTAGTTAAAGTTAGCATTTAGCCACGTTGTTGCTAACGTTGACAGTTAAATGATTTAGTAGAAAGAGTGTACACCATAGATTATGTACAGTTTCAAAGCTTTCAATCATTTGAAAAGCAGGTTAATGGAACAAAGTATCACAGAATTCAATTACACGTTTTCTATCACTTTACACCACTGTGTCATTGACATTAGCGTACAAATTGTTGCATGCTAATGTAAGATGCTAATGTAGCTAACAAACATTGACGTATGCTGTTATAGCTGGACATAAGGTTCAATATTAAGATAAACATCATAATTTGTCAGATTTCTCTGTTTGTATGACTGAAACACCATCCTTGGGTTAGAATGTTTACGGGTTAGTGCAATATTTTAGGATGAATTTACATGTTTCTGTCATGTCTCATCCCTGACTGTTGAGTGTTGGAGAAAATGTCCGCCACGTGAATATTATTACAGTTCAACAGTTACAGTAGGAAAAAAGGAAATAGATTCTGAACAGAGTTTTAAGCCTTTCCAGAAGGTGAAAAGTAGGATAGTGAAATATTAAAACATTTTTGGATTAATTTACACCTTTCCACCATTTTATGTCACTGGATCATTAATGTTAGCTTAAAAATGGTTAGATGCTAATGTAGCTAACAGGCTTTAACATAGGTTGTTATAGTCAGGAATATGGTTTGTTACTACTCTGACAGAAACGGCAGAAAAGGCAGAAACATTTTAACAAGCATTTATTTAATAAAAATAATGTAAATATGTAAGTGAGATGTGAAGACAGTGATGTAGGTGCATGTGGTGTGTGGCTGCGCAGATCAAACAACTAAACTAAATGGTGACAGCCCGTGGCCAGGTCAGGAGAGGATTAGGGAGAGCAACCATGTTTTCAGCCATTTTATAGGTTTCAGCCAGGTGAGGCAGATGAGGGTCTGACTGGGGCAACACCCCCAGCTTCCTGGACAAACAGGAACAGGAATGGGGAACAGTGAGGTCTTCACAATAAAGGCCACCCTATGGCTGTCACAGGTTCAATGTTCAGTAAAGTGACAGTAATTTGTCAGGTTTTACCTGTTTGTATGTCTTAAATTGTATCCTTATGCATGGTTCTCACCAGTGCATTTGAGCATAGTGGCCCCCCACGCTGTGATTTTTACCCCCACGCTGTGAATTTTACACCCACGCAGGGATTTCGGCTGCTACGCTGTTTTTTGATGACAGGGTTCTCGCCAGCGTAGCGGCAGCGCAGCGAGCCCCCACATCAGGAATTGTTTTACCCCCCTCCAGTCCGCTACCCCCACACTAAGAAAAATTCCTGGTGAGAACCCTGTTATGATAAGAGATGTTAGTGAAATACTTTAGGATTAATTTAGATTTTTTTCTGTCTTGTCTCCTCACTGTATTTTTGATGTTAGCTTAGAGCTGCTGTTTGTGTTTGTGAGGCTTCAGGTTATCTTTGATGCCTCTTTTGTCGTGGTTTATGGCTCATGTGTCTCATCCGACATCCAACTGGTTTCAGGTCAGTTCAGGTCCAGGTTCTTCTCAGGCGTCTGGACTGGCCTGACCTTTTCCACCTCAACCAGGTTCTTTTAAAACGGACTCTGCCTTTCTATTTATCCTGCTATTTCAGTCCACATGCTGGAGTGTGTATTTAGCGCCGCCATGCATGTTGGGTCTACGTTTCCACCATATTTGCCCTCGTACATCTGGGTTGTCAGTGTGTTACTGCTGTTTGACTGGGTCGGACTCTTGTTTGTGTGTTTTCTCAGCAGAAGGTAAAGGAAACTGGTAGAGGCAACGGGAAAACTGAATGAATGCTGGTCTTATTATTGTTTTTGTTAATTTTATGAATTCTTTTAGCGAAGTCATCATTGTAAATGAGAACTGGTTCTCAATTAACCTACGTGATAAAATAGTGGTAAAATAAAAAACAAAACAAAATTTTTATTACCTTTTATTGGCCGTTTTGTTTATTTTGTCCAATTGCTGTAGTATTTAATTTGTTTATTTTGTTCAGTTTGATTAGCATATTGTCATAGATATTTTTTATTTTTATCCATTTAACTGAGCTTTTTTTGGGGGGGGGGGGGTTTGTTCAGTTGGTTTATTGTTTGGTATTATTTTTGGTAAATTTTCTTGATTATTTTGTTCAGTTTTATTAATTGTCTGAAATATTTTGTGATTTTTCATTCACTGTATTATATTGTAATTATTTAGTTAAATTCTATGAACTTATTGATGATTTCTGTCATTTTTCTCCTTGTTATTTTATATTTTGGTCATTTTAGTTAAGTTGGTTTGTTACTGGTTGTTGTAGTTGTAGCTGGTGTTATGATTACATGTGGTGGACTTCAGGAGTGAAAAATCACCTGAGAACAAGGAGACAAAGCTTCTGTGTTTGTGTGAAATGTGTAGGATACAATGTGTGAGCGATGGACGGATGGAAAGTGTGCGTATGGGTTTGTATATGGACGATCTTCATGGTACGTATGTGCGACAGATTGTGTGTGCGTGTAAAATCTCCAGGTTCAGACCTGCCGAGCTGTAAAATGTCAGACATGCATCTCGAAAATCTGAAATGTTTTGACGTGTTGCGTCTCCTGCTGCTTTGACCGACAGAAACTTGGACATCAATCCCAGAGGGAAGAAAAGGAGGAGGATTCTACGGCCGCGTTCACACTGCAGGTAAAAGTGACACAAATCTGACTTTATATCCATACGTGACTCATATCTGATTTTTCCTCTGACACTTTACTCATTTACATGACCTTAAAAATCCGATAACTGTCAATAATCAGTGAATGGAATAATCAGATCTGGTGCGTTTACATGCACTTCAGAAATCTGAAAACTGAAAATCCCTGGTTTAGACTTTTCAGTCCGTTGTGGAGTTGTTTGTACGTATGTAGACGGTTCACATCTGAGCCCGATGGCATCACATTTACATTATAATATGAACAACCACCAAAGAATTTTAAGTTCAGCAAACGATTAGAATTAAACATTAAGAATGACTGATCGACAGGAGCTCTTTAGAAAATATAACATTTTCAATCTTTTTCTGAAAATTACAAACGTGTCACTGTAAGACAGGGGGGGTCAAACTCATGTTGGTTCAGGGGCCACATACAGCCCAATACCACCTGAAGTGGGCCGGATCATTAAAAATAACAGCATAATAATATATAAATGGTATCAATTCCACAATTATATGGGTAATTTCAATGTTTTAGTGTGAAAAAAGTAAAATTGTATCATTAAAATGTTTACATCTACAAACTATCCTTTAAAAACATGAGAAAAACATGAACAAAATGAAATGTATTAAGAAAGAAAGTGTAATTTTTACAATTGATTTCATTATTTGGCTTGATTTTCACATGTTCATTCTAACGTACAGATCACAGTGGATCTACAAACACACAAAACATTTACTAACAAGTAGAATATTGGTACAATTACACTGAATTTCTCTTGAGACATTTCAGGTTGTTCATATTTGTTCATGATTTTCACATTTTTTGTAAAAGACTAGTCTGTAAATAACCATTTTTGTGTCATTTAACTTTTTTTTTTACACTAACAAAGAGAAAAAAAAGTGGTTTTCATTATATTATAAACATTATATGATAGTGTTTTGTTGGTCTGACCCACTTTAGATTTGAATTGACCTAAAATTATTCTAACATCTTTGATTGTTAATATCTTCAGTGTAATTTTTGTATTTCACTAACTCATCCCGTGAGCCAGATTGGACCCTTTGGCGGGTCAGATTTGGCCCCCGGGCCGCATGTTTGACACCCATGTGTAAGAAAACGTTTGTGTCACAAAGTACAAATACACATATTTGTTCTTTACAAAAGAAAAAAAGAATAAAATATACCCAGATCAGAAACACAAATGATGAGGAAGAAACATATGAGAGAAGACAAATTTATTTCCATCCAAAAATTGTAATTATAGTTTATTTGTATTTGTATATCAATGCAAAAATCTAATATTAAAATTAAAATAGGATTGAAATGTTAAAGCAGCGTTCTTCAATACAACCTAATGGAAACAGAATATTGATCCATGCCTGCATATTTTTATGGTTTTCATATATTTATTGTCATTTATATCTGTGACATATATTATGAATTATATCATAGTTTTTAGACAGTTTATTTAATGTGTGAAGTACTTCAGTGGCTCCTCTGTGCCTTAAAATGCTTTAAATGGAGTTTATTTTGGGTTTTTTTTCCGTTGCTCGGTTGGAGATTTTACAGTTTGTTTTCAGGTTGGGTCTGAAATGAAAGTGTTCCGTAAAACTACATTAAGACGTTGTGTGTTTCACGAGGACTCACCATCTCCGTCCACGGTTTACCGACCTGCTGACATGCAAACAGCCCAGGTGGCGACGGACGCTCAACTCCGTTTCTCTCACATTTTAATGATATTTCTGTTTTGGCGCGAGGAGACGGTGAAGCGGGGGTAATGACTGGGACGTTTTGGACCCGAAGCCAGTGAGGTTTGTCTGGAGACAGAGGGAAACGGAGTGTATCAATGGACAAAGTGTCCTGGTGCAGGTACAGGTGAGGAACAGAACAGAACGGGTCCAGTTCAGTGGGTTTCCACAGTAAAAACACAGCGACGGAGACCCGGAGGGTACACTCAGTCCTGCTACATCCTCAGACTGTTTCCTTCAAAACATCCGCTCCATGAATTAGACATCTTATTTACCGAGCCCCCCCCCCCGCACCAAACTCATTTTAGTTC
>JAPSES010000144.1:302441-316069 GCA_029822895.1 Maxillicosta whitleyi | reverse complement strand
CTAATGAGCTCATCTCATTTCTGAAGCTTATGGGTCTGATTCACTGATTGAACTTTAACCAATGAGAAAGTGGACTTTGAACGTGGCACGGCTCCATGATGGTGCGTTCAAGAGCTGGTTTAAGCCCATCAGGAACAACAAATATCAGACATTGAACCTAATATGGAGCTGTGTTGATAAGAGAGCCTTCAGTTTGTCACACTGAGAAGAAATGGAAATAAAATGAATAAATAAAAACGTATAAAGGATATTTTAATGGCTTTGGTGCGGACTCGTGAAATATGCTGCTACCTTTCGACATGCCGAGGTCAAAGGTCACCGGGGTGAAAACGGTTGTTTGACGGCGGTTACGTTCTGAAGCATAAGTAAACAAACACAGCGCTTTTTTTTTTTTTTTGTATGAAGTGAAATTGGAAAACACAGTAAATGTTGAGGCTAAAGTTTCAGTGAACTTGACTTCAGACAATAATTCATAAGATGTTTAGTTCAGTTTTTTTTTAAATAATATACTGTCTGTATTCATACTGTCTGTTTTTCTTCATGGTGGAAGATTGAAAACTAATGATAAAATGTTCATGTGTATAATGGTTTTTAAGCTGACGATGTCAATAAAATAATACACAGGTTTATTTATATTTAACACTTCAGACCAAACAAACTCCCAAAATCATCTATTTTTAGGTGACGTCTGTATAAAGAACAGCTGAACGTGTGTTGGGTTCAAGGTTCTGTTTTCGTTCTTGCTGCAAAGTTAACGATAATCGGTTCCTAATTTCACTATAAATGATGTTAGAACAGAGTAGATTAATGTTTATTTACATTTAACAGACGCATTAAACACCGTAAACATAACGTATGACCATATCAAAAGACTTTTAAGGTATTAAATGCAGATTTATTTGTAAATGTTAGTTAAATTCAGAATATTTTTCTCAGTTTTAATGCTGTGAGGACAAATAAATGTCCTTGTGTCAGTTTAAGTGCATTAAATGAAAAACCTAAAGTTGCTTCAGGACAAATGTGGTTTTCCCAGAACGGTTCTAACCTGGTGCCGAGTTATTTTATGAGCTCGGAGCAGAATCCACGTCCACACGCCAACGTCCAGGCTTCATTTTCACCTCCCGTGTGAGAAGTCGCACCGCCCTGTTAACCTCCGCCGCTGCTCAGGGGTCAGAGGTCAGCTCATGGTGAATCAGACTCTGATTGTTTTCTTCACCTTCAACCTTTTTATTGTGACTTTAGAACCATGTTCACGTTTTAGAACCAGACAAAATGAAAAGCCATCGTTTGCAGCTCTGATCCGTTGCCTCGTTCTGTTTATTTTGCGACTGTTGGTGTTAAAATGTTAGTCAGATCTAAACCATGTGGTTAAATTAATAAAACTCAGCTCAAACAAGATTTCTCTCTTCAAACCCAGTGTATGAACAAACTAACATCCAAGTTCTGCCAAAATTCACCCAAATGTTATGTGTTCATAACATGAGATGCTAATGATGACTAGCATGTTGGCACTAACACTTCACACTTATCATAAGGGTTAGCATGCTAACTACTGTAGATAATCCTGAATTCTGTTAAATCACTATTGCAGGATACTCTGCTAAATTTCTAATTTTATATATTTGGGATAAGTTTTACCTTCATTTACTTAGATGAAAAACCATATGTTAAAGTGAGATGCTAATGATGATTAGCATGTTGCTGCTGCTAACCATTTTAGCATAAATATTATTCTAAATGAGGGTTAGCTAGTTGGCATGCTAAGTACTGTAGATGATCCTGAATTCTATTAAATCACTATTGGAGGATACATTTCTAATTAATTTGATAAGTTTAGCCTTAATTTACTCAGATGTAAAACCATATGTTAAAGTGAGACGCTAATGATGATTAGCATGTTGCTGCTGCTAACCGTTTTAGCATAAATATCACTCTAAATGAAGGTTTGTTAGTTAGCATGCTAACTACTGTAGATAATCCTGAATTCTACTAAACTACTATTATTTCATCACACTGATTTATTTCATGATTTTATTTTCTAAAAAAAGTAGAAATATTACAAATTGTACTTAAAATCATCAGAACCCTTTGGTTGGTTTGTGGTTTTAGGTCGGTGCTATTTTTACAGAAGCAGAGTTTGCAACAACATCTTGTGACTCATTGTTTTTGTTTATTGATGGTGTTTATTTAGTCAGAGTAGAACGTCAACAAATGCAGTTTAACTTATTAATAGACAGAACATGCTTTGAAATGTTGAATATGACACTGAACGGTCTGTTTTTAGTCCCTTCACACTAAACGTAGTCTGTCATGAAGCTTAAACTCGTCTGTTAAACCGTTCTTTGTTTCGTGTCCGGTGGTTGTCTGGACGTGGTCACATGATGCTGCTCATCCGTCGAGCGTTGGTGTTTTCTCTGTAATTGAATCAGGGTCAATATGAGGTTTTTGTCTAAAAGTAGCTTTCAGTGTTTTCGTGTCCTGCTGCGTTCAGGAACCAGGAAAAAAAAAAGCTGTGAAAAAGCAGTGAAAGCTGAATTTCCTGCCATTGTTTTTACTGGAGCAGATCTTTGGAACGTTAGTGAAAATGAAGCTAAATTAGGCTGAAACGAGCAGTTAAACTTCAACAAAAGCAACACGAACAAAGTACTTTGCTGTTTGTTTTTTTCATTAGTTTAATCTTTTACTAATTATCTTGTTTACTTTTTGTTCTTTCTTGTGCATTTTTCATGTCTTTCTTGTTCTCTTTCTTTTTCATTTATTTAATTTATAATATAAGAACAGTGTCGGATACGAAACGACTTAAATTTTAATGTCCAACAAACGTGACTGAATTCTGACGGTAATTCCCTGAAGTATTTAATTTATGCCTAATTAGCTTTTTTCATTCGTTTTATTTGACAAATTTTTATTTCATTGCATAATTTATTACAAATTACACCTCTGTGTTTTTATTCTTTATATCATGTACTTTTTAACTTGTCTTTTATGTTTTATCACTTGTTTTTTTTTGTTTTTTTTACTCATGTTTTTATGTTAAATCTTGTCCAACTCCAGTTTTTCACATGAACATTTCTAAACCTTTCCACTAAATTTTTTTTTTTTTTTTAAATACACTTCTCATTAGCCTCTGAGCATAATTACAAAGTCACCTGATTAAATTTTGGGAAAAATGGGTCAAAGTTTACATTTTTTTTATGTATTTTTTTTTTTCATCCCATTTACTTATAATGTTTTTTTTACACGTCTAACAGAAAAAGTGTTTATTGAGTTCATACTAAATTAGGTTTATAACTGGTTACATCGATGCAGTTAAAAACATGAATGAATTTTGTCTTTTTTCATCTATTTACTTATAACGGGTGAGATTCTATAAACATATTTTTTTCAGTTTACTTCAACCTTGGCTCATGTTTAGAGACGGTTGATACGATATCAGCTGGATCGATGCCAAAATAAGCCATATGTGCGAGGGGCGGGGCTTGTGCCTGAAACCGTTTGTTCACTTGAGTTTTTATTAATCAAATATTTTGAATTTTTGTCACAGAAGTCAAAGTAAACTCAGATTTTAACCTGTAACATGTGTTTAGTTTAGGTTTTCTGTTTGAATTGTGTGCGTGTGTTTTCTTCTTCTTTAGTCTTTTTTTTTAAAATGTTTTATTGAATAAACACAGACTCTAAAGCTGTGACACCGTTTCTACATTTTCCTATTGTAGTCATGCTTAACTGGCCGTGTTTCGCACCGTTACTGTTAACTTCCTGTACAGCACAAACTTATAATTTGCAAGAAAACGACGACGGTAACGCTTCAACAATCAGTAAATAAAACCTAGAGCTGAGCAGAGTTTACGGAAACATTTGTTCTGATTCAGGGTTTTCAAGTGGAACTAAACCAGTAGTTTTATCATTATTATTAATATATATTCTGTTATCTGAAATAGTTTTCATCTTCAGTAAGAAGCTGGCCTTTTTTTTTCTTCTTTAATTTGGAATAAGATAAAGAAAATAAACCAGATGAAAAATAAATCCAATAGTTACAAAATCTGTCGACAGGTGACTTCGTATTTTTTGTCTTTTGCAAATAGAAAAATAAGTTTCTTTAGAAGTAATGATTTGACATTTTTATCATATACAGGTAGGCTAGTCCTCAGGTTATGAACGAGTTCCGTTCCTACGCTGTCGACGTAACCCGAATTTCCGCGCAAGTCAGAAGTAACCCTTTAATACCCCTAAATACCCCCAAATCTGTAAATAACTATCCAAATACATGTATTATACTTCATATTAATAAGATACTGTACCTGCAGTATACAATACATATGTACAGTAGGCGGTCGAAATAAACTGTAAAGATAAAATAAAACGGATTAAAAACAGATGCACAATAACAGGATAAATGACCTTTAAACTCACAAATGTAGCATCATGGCTTTAACTCTGGAGGGTTGGAGGACCTGCTGGACGTTGTTTTCCTCTTAATCGCTCGTTTCGGAGGCCGGCTGGCGTTCCCGCAGATCAGGTTCTTAGTTTTTCCCGGGGCTGTTTTTATGTAACGGTGTAGGTTGAGTCCTGTTAACCCAGACGTCCCTGCAGGTCTGAAGAGGATTAGAGGCCCGGTGCTGGTTCTCATGTCCTTAAAGCCTTTAAGGCCTGGGTTTGTAGGACATCCTCTGAACATGATGCATGATATTCTTCTGTCATCGTCTCTTAAAACAGTTTCCTGTTGCAGAAATAATATCCTTGTAGGTTTTAGCTTAAAAACCCAATGAATTAAACAAATATTTACAAAGTGGAACTGGTGATAAAATACACACGATAAGACGAAACGACTGAAAGTTTTTAAAAAAAGACAATTTTGGTGTTAAACATGGTTATTTTATATTTGTATTTATGAGTTGATGATAATGACTTTAAGGCCACTTTGGAACTAACATTTGGCTCATTTTTGCCTTTTTCTTACATTTTTTTAAAAAGCTGTTTTACTTTAATGAACTAAAAGTAGAAAACCAGGTGTTAAAACTGCGTTGGTTTGTTGTAAAGATGTTTGCAATAAAGATTTATCAAACCACTGCTACTACTAACACTGCTAGTAGTAGCACTAATACTGCCACTAGTAGTGCTAATGCTACTTGTAATGCTAATATTACAACTACTAACCCTGCTACTGCTACTAATGGTGCTAATACAGCTACTAATACTGTTTACTAGTTGTGTTAACACAACTGTTAATACAACATCTAGTAGTAATGCTAATGTTGCTACTGCTAATATATGTGCTAATACAGCTATTAATATTGCTACTACTTGTGCTAACGCTACTGTTCATACAACTTCTAGTAGTAATGCTAGTGTTGCTACTAACAGTGGCACCACAGCTTCTGCTAATATTGTTAATTAGGTCAGTGCTATTATTGATGATGCTACGGATGCTCCTGTCGCTAATGCTAATCCTACTAAAAGTTTAATGTATGTAAAACTGTTCATTGTGGAATGTGTCTGTTGCAAAAACAAGTGATAAACAGCATGAAATGTACAGACTTTTAACATCAACCTGCAGACTTCAGAACATGTGATCTTATTTTGAAGGATGGAAGTTCTACATGAACATTTGTCGGTTTAATGAGAAGTGGGATAATGGATAAAAACTCAGCAGATTTTACGGAGGATGACGAAGGTATGGCGCTCTTTTCCTGACATTAAATGTTAAGTGTTGACGTTAAAGTCCACATCGGAGGTGGATTTGGTTCTGAAACTGGACAATAATGGGATTTATTGGAGTTCGTTCCACTCGTTCTACGTTTGGATGTTCCTCATGAACCTGGAACAGTAAAAGTTCTGTTTTCAAGAATCAACAGCTCAAAGTTCATCTCTGAAAACCAACAGTGTTCAACGTGTCACTGAAGAGTCAATATTTTGGTTTATTTGAATGATGACGTTAGCGTTTCCTTTAACCCCTGTGCGTTTAGTTTAACACGAAAAAATGTACAAAACTGTTCTAAAACCATTATGTTTCTATTTTTTTTTCTGCATGAGGCTCTTAAACATCTTCAGCTCTGCTCAAAACCACCAAATATTCTGTCATTTTTCAGAATTTTAACCATTTAAACTCGTTTAACCCTTTTTTTATGCTTAAAAAACCACCCGTTCCTGCAGCTGTAATCCTGCTCAGGTCTGTGCAGGATCTGGCCTCTTTGTGCAGGACCTGAACCTGTTCTGGATGTGGGCCACGGTGCTCTATAGGCACATGTGACGAGGGGAGGGGGGGGGGGGCACAGGCTTTTCTTTGAGGCAAATGCAGGAAACGGAGCAGAAACAACCAGAGCTGGTTTTGTTCTCACCTCTGCTCCTCTGAGGGGAACTGTTCTGGTTTATTTAAGGTGGACAACATGAAACCGTTTCAGTTCATCTGCACAGGTTCAGACTCATGGAGGTGTTAGTTCTCTTTTTTTGGGGGGGGGGGGTCTGTCTTTGTTTGGAATTCCTTCAAACATCTACAGATCTACTGGTTGGATTAATTTCAAATTTTATGTGCATCTTCCTCAGGACAATTTCTACAAAGTTTAACAGTTTTTTAAGATTTTTTTTTTTTTAATGAATGTTTGAATGTTAAAGTTTTTTTTTTTTTTTTTTTTAACTTCTAAGGGTCCATATGTTGAGGTCTTAAACATGTAAATGGTTGCAGATCTCAATATTAGATCCTTTTGATCACTGACAGAAGTTATATCTGGACTGTGATTGGATGAGTCCTGTAGAATTCCTGCCCACTTCTATAGTTGGATTGATGTGCATCCAGAACCACAGGACTGGAACATAGAACAGAACCTGACATGGAACCCATTCAACTGGGGGTTGATTCTGTTAGAACATCCAACAGCCCAAAGGTCTGATGGACTGTTTGTCAGATGTTGTCCGTCCATAAATAATCTTTCAAGAAACTTCCGTTCTGTGGGGCGTGGTCTAATGTCTGTTTGAAGAACTGAGAAATATTCAGTTTTTTTTTTGTTTTTTTTTAATGACTCTTTGAAAAACAGAATCCTCATGGGTCTGTACTGGGGCCAGTACAACTTCAACAAGTGAACATATTGATAGAATTACTGTTAGGAAGTTACATTTGGTGCCATGACCTTTGACCTTGAACAATCAAACTATTGTCAATTAATGACCTTTTTTAAATGTGCTGTTGGATGCGTGTGTGTGCGTTTGTGTGTTTGTGTGCCACTGCTGTGTCACTTCTTCAAACCGTCGTCTTTCTGCGGCTGAACTTCTTTATCAGAAATGATAAACTGGGTTAAACTGAGGTGTTTACAGGAAAAGATGCAAGTAAACAATGAAATGACAGAAATAACTTTACAAAACCACAACAGTTTTCGGTCCAAACGCTGTAGAACGAAGGAGTCTGTTCAATCACATGGTTGTTTTTCAATGAGTCCAATAAATCAAATTAATTAATTATTTAATCCAACGCCACCTCAGTGTCAGGTTCACTTTTCCGTATTTGTTCATATATTTAAGAACGTGTTGATCTGGTCCGTTATGACATTTACCATCAACTCCACCGGGACAAATGAAACCATAGAAGCAGCACCAACACCTAATGTTAAACGGATCGCGTGTCATATCCTGAAGTAAAAGGATCAAATGAGACGTTTCATCCCAGATCGAATGAAAACATCCTCGTGAAACCGGAATCGCATCCGAAAACCCCACGTCTGAGGCCTTTTCTTTCATCTCTACCTGCGTTCCAAACAGATGTACGCATTTCACAGTGGAAACATCACTGTTTTTGAACTCACACGTCCATTTTATTGGAATAAACCTGTGTTCGTCCGTCCACCAGAGGGCGCTGCTCTGTATTAAAACTGAATGGGAAGTCCATAATTAAAGATGACAGGAGATGTTACTGAAGGGTTGGTTGTTAATGCACCTGTAGTGTCTGGACATTAAACCCAACACTGCCCCATGTGGATCCTGGTGGTACTGCAACACATACTTGTTTGGACCATATCTGTAATATATCCGATAATGGGAATAATTTCCAATAATCTTCAGCAGTTTGTGCAAAATTCTGTGTTCTTTCAATAATGTATTTTATTCAAACTTAAATGCACTATTTTTAGACGTACTGTTAATGTTGTCTACTCGTATTTTATGTCTATTTTAATTCCATTGAACTTTTTGTAAAATTTTATCTCTTTTCTTGACCTTTTTTTAGTTTTTTATAATTCTATAGAGGTAGTCCTCAGGTTACGACGTACCCGACTTGCGTTATTTGACTTTACGACGCCGGAGTCTCGTCCGCCATTACTGTACACTGTACGCCATTACTATACTTACTGTATACTAGGGGTACTAAGGGTTAATTCCGACTTGTGCGGAAATTTGGGTTACATCGACAGCGTAGGAACGGAACTCGTTCGCAAAAACTTTGGCATGCACTGAGTCTGGCCACTGAGTGGCAGTACTGTTAATGATGTCGGGCTGAAGGTGTTAAAGTTCACACACATTTGTTTTGATGTCAAAAACATAGATAATGAAGGTCAGACGTCACTGTGTCCAACATGGACTAATGTCGACCGTAAACCGTTCTGAAGTCGGTTTACATGACACCTGTTGAGGACTAATGTCCATGGAATATGTTGACCCATAAATGACCTCTGACCCCTGTCTCTGCCCCTCCCCCAGTCTACCTGTTCCTGGGTCTGATGATGATGTTCCTCCTCCTTCGGACCGTCCATAAAATGGCCGACCTGCACGGCGTGACCAGCCTCCTGCAGCTGCCGCGCTGCGAGGGGTCGGACCAGGAGGACGACCACGAGCCCATTGTTGAGGACGACAACGACACTCAGGAGGACCGGGTCCCCCCCTCCCTGGTGGCAAAGGGTGACGGCGGCAGCAACAGCAGCAGCCCCCTGGAGCCCGGGTCGCAGCAGTCGTACAACACCATCACCAAAGGCTGAAGACGCAAACGGGAACGGGAGGATCTACCTCAAAAAACAGCTGTTCCTCATTTTGGAGAAAAGTCAAACAACATTTTGACCGCCTCAGGTTCGTTTGCAACTGCCCAGGTTCCTGTTGGCGACCGCCTGACGTTCCTGTTGGCGACCGCCTGACGTTCCTGTTGGCGACCGCCTGACGTTCGTTTTCTGCCAGTTAAGGGGTTTAGGGATTGTGTGGGGTTTTTTTCGGTTTGTGAAGGACTTGGACTAAAACGGCAATTGTTTCAGATCACTTTCATGGAGTCGATTTTTACCAAAACCTAATGGTCCAAACATGTTTTACAAATAAATGCATTTTCTTCTACAAATATAAAACTACAGATCAAATACACAACACGTTTAATATTCATACTCCAGAAACGAGTCTTAAAACATAATATATCCCTTAATTTTTGGCTCAATCCTTGCAATATTTGTACTGATAATTCACCTCCACTGCAGCAGGTGGCGCTACAACATACTGCACCTATTTTTAAGTTTAATTTCACACATCGTACAAATCAAACTTTTATTTTTTTGGGCTGTTTTACACATGTAAAATTCAGCTTGGCTTAAGAAAACAGAATTTGATTCCTTTTTTATTAGTTTCTTTTACCTTTTCATCCAACAGGAGTGTTACATGTGTAAAACTCGTCTCATTAAGCTAAATCGACAAAATAATGTGTCTTAACTTTATTTATTTTTAATGCATGAAAAATAACAAGGGGCTGTATTATGTTTTAAATGGACGAGTGGCACCACCTGCTGGTGTGGAGGGGAATTACTCACAAATGTTTGAAGGATGAGTCAGTTTCTTTATAAGGGTATTTTTGTGCTTGTACATGTTTTACAGATGTTGTGTGTTTTTGTTTGATAGGTTTTTTATTTGTTCGTACATTGTTTTTCTTTCGTGAATTGCAGAATGTTTGTAAAATATGTTTCAGTTTTGGCAGGAATCGACCTCCGTACTTGCACGTATTTGTCGTTTTTAGTCCGTTCACATCAAAAAAATAATTTTGTGTAATGACCAAAGTGCCTTCTTATGTCGTTCAGATCCTCTAATGACGCACACGGAGGTTAAACATGAGTTTATGGACCCATAAAGAATCTGCTCTGTGGATAAAACTCCTGAACGTGCTTCATTTAACCACATTTCATGGACTTGTGATGTCTGACTCCAGCCTGAGCAGCTGCAGATGCTGATCCTTTTGACGCTGCTGCCCCCTGGTGTCCACATGAAGTACTGCACAAAAAAGACTCTAGAGCAGGAATGAATGGGGTTCAAAGGTCAGAAATGAGGGACTGGGATGGAGTTTAATTCCATCTGAGGTTCCATCATGAACGCTGTAACGCACTTTACACTGGGTGTTTTTTGTCGTTGAAGAGACTGATGATTGACCTGATGCTGTAAAATAAGTTGTTTCAGTCTGTTGTTTGTCCAACTAGTTAAGCGAATAGTTAAGTGTATGTTCACAATGGTAAATGAATAAACTTCTATTGTAATATGTTCTGTTTGATTCTGTAATTATGCAGATACATGGGTTCAGTTCTCTCAGATTATGAGGAAATAATTGTAATAAGGATGAATCCAAAGGCTGTTTTTAACTAATTCTTCAACTATTTGTGCTGATACTTTTCCTCCACTGCAGCAGGTGGCGCTACCACGTAATCACCTATTTTGAAGTTTAATTTCACACATGTATGACTCGGAACTGTTCATGTTATATTTTGGGCTGTTTTTACACAACACAGAACATTCAGCTTGGTTTAAGAAATGATTTTGTGATTTATGCAATAATTTAAGCCTTAATCAGAGTAAATGTATCTTATTATTTATGTAATAACCAGGAAACTCATTTACTTTCAGGTTCCATTTTTAGCCCAGTTTGATCTAAAGCAGGTTAAACCAGTAAAATAATACCATAAGTAATGATAACCAGGTTTTTTTTTGGTGCAAAAACAAGATTTAAGTTATGAAAATATTTTCAAATTATATAAAAAAAAAAAAAAGGATGTGAATAACCTGAAAAAAATAATTTCATGACAAAATTTGCACAATTTTAACTATTGTTTCTCAAGTTATTTATAAAACTTTATGTGTGCGTTACACAATTCTACAATATTACATTTCAGCTTATTTTTTCACATTTTATTACGATAGTTTGCAAATATATGTATTTTTTTCCCGCATTAAATGAAAGAAAATTAGTGGTTATACTATTTTACTTCAGTTTATGTACAACCTGAACTAAAACCACTTCAACATTCTTTTACTATTATTTTATTAATATTCTGCACTTTTCAAATTAACACCATTATTAATTTGACACCATGAGACGAAATTTTTCATTAACTGATTTATAAAATATCTGACGCTGCAAAACCCAAGAAATGAAGTTTTAGCCTGAAAAATGGAAACTGATACCAATTTAATGTATGTTTAAATGGATGAACATCTGTAAGAATACTGTAAAAATAAAACGCTTCCTCTTAAAAAAAAAAAAAATTAACCAAACAAAAGCCACAGCATCATATTCACATTTTATTATAAATGGTAAAGTTGCATTAAAGTCTAGATGCATAAGATCTGAAACCTTAAAATATTTCAACAAAATAAAAATAACTGCGTTGACTTGTGTATAAATACCCACTAGTGAATTGTCAAACATGGTAACGTCATTAAATTACTCGTTCACAAAACGTGACTTTTTTTTTTTTTATAAATAACTGAGACCGAACATCTGCAGAATGAACTTTGCATAGAAAGCAAATCTGATCCATGAACGTGAAAACCCAGACGGTTTCACTCCAGCGTCTGTTCTGAACAAACAGGACGTTAAACGGACTCGAAGACGTTCACATGATGGAGGTTTAGTAAAAAAAAAAAAGTGCAATAACTGAGATGTAAACCACACAAACACTGGGCTGGATGTTCAGTCGCATAATAAAAACAGTTTATCGTCATGAATCGACCGTTTCCTGTCACGTGGGGGCGCGGTTTGACATTGAACCAACAGTCGGTGGTTACCATGACAACGGGAAAGTCAGTCATTTTAATTCGGGTTCCACATTCAGTCCAATTTGAGCTCAAATGGATCAGACTATTTATTTACTCAACCTATAAATGTTTTCCTCTTTGTTAATCCAATCAAGTTCACCGTGTCTGTTTTTTATAGTTTTTATTTAGTTTTCTTTTGTATCAGACGTACAGGTATGAGCAACGAGTACATCTGACACAAAAGAAAACATTTCCTCATTGTTGTAGTGGAAAAAAAAAAAACCCACTAAAATTTCCCCCCCAAAAAATCAAGTGTAATTTTAACAATATGCCTCAGTTGATCATGTATTACACATATATTTACAGATCGGATCTAAAAAGGCACAAAACATTTAATAACAGGCAGAATATTAAAATTTCACTTAATTTTCTTTAGACATTTCAGGTTCACATTTTATTTTTAAAGGATAGTTTGTTCGTGTAAATGTATATATATTTTTGGACTTGTCATTATTTATGGGCATAATTAATAATTTTCACATTAAACCATGAGGAAAATGGAGTCATTTGTTTGTGGAACTTCATTGACTGTTCAAACCTTCAGTGTAACGTTTGCACATTCATCCCTTTGGACCACATGTTTAACGAACAGTAAAATAACATCATCACTGGACACGTTTCCATTAAACTACTGGTTTGGACCCAATAAATGATAAATACTGAGGTCAGTAGATGGCGCTGTAGTGCACCGTACAGAGTAGAACTGCATTCTGTACATCTGAAAACAAATACTCAAACCTCCGATCCATGTCATGTGACTCAGTTTTCGGTTGTTTCTAATGCAATTCTTCTGAAATGTCACGGAAACACAGACGGAGACGTAAACAGAGGAATTAAACATCGTTTTCAGAAGTGTTTTCTATTCCAGCACCAAATGAAATACTGCTTCCTGTCCGTTTCTCCTGTGAAAACATGCCTACAGCTACTTTAACATCCCATGATGCCACAGTCACGCCTCATTTCTAAAATATTAAGTTTCTTCACAGAAGATTGGACCGATAATATTAGTGTTTCAGCCTTTCTCCTTCCATCTCCAGCCAAATCACATTCTCACAGAGCTCAAACCAACACTTTCCACTCGTTTTACAAAGGGTTTGACGTTCACATCAGCTGACGCTCTGTGACGCCTCAGAAAACTCCTCAGACGCTCGAGAGGAAACGACTAAAAACCCTGGGACCGAAAAAACCAACAAACCCTTTGTATTGCACAAAAGACGCCAAAGGCGTCACCTGTGGACAGTTTACTGTCTCAGACTAAAACCATTTCAACTTTTTTTTAGATCCTTCTGACTACTTTCTAACGCCCATGATTATAACGACGCATCAGGGCCACGTCGGGTAAATGGAACCAAAAACTAAACCAAAGAATAAAATCTGAATTACTTGGATTAAAACAGTTTATGAACTATTTCCTGATTTTACAGCCAGAACTTATTTTCTTTTTTTCCCTGGTAAATTCAGACTTAAGCCTGACTTCCTCATAAATGTATCTTAGAATATTCAAGGATTTTTCTTAAAGGGATAGTTCAGGATTTTTGACATGAATCTCTATGGTATCCCCATCAGCAGTGTCGTGCATCCACACTGACTGACCCCCC